>JAPMOQ010019505.1:1772900-1827281 GCA_026543055.1 Argiope trifasciata
AACAAGTAACAAGCAAGCCATGCTTATTCAGGAAATAAATTAAAAATGCTGTGGGCCAACTCTTTTAAATAAGAAGGAATTGAAATATATTCCTGAACCCTCAGATCGATTTCAGAGTGTTGCCATAAATTCATCTAATTTTGGCAATATATTGTAAAATTCTTTATGAAAAGGAATGTCAAATAGGATTTTTATTTCTTTTCCTTTTTTTTTAATCGACAATTTTAGCAAAATAGTCCTATTTCATTTCTTGAAAATTTGTGTAGTATATATAGAGACATGATATTTTCATCAGAAAAGTACAAATATAATAGGAAAATTGTTATAAAAGATGTCTTAGAATTTCTTTATTGTCTATTAATCAAAAAGTAGGGCTTTTAAATGGTTTATAAATTTATTTATTAGTATTGCATTTGTGTCTTAACTTAAATGTATATTGTTTCAGTTGGAAAATATATCGGGTGGGATGAAAAGCCATTTACAGTAATTATTGGGAAACAAATTTTTCCAGTTCTGCTGTAGAAAAAGGACAATGAAACATAGACTATATATATACATTGGAAGAAAAAAAAATCCTTAAAATACAGACATTTTTATTGCAGTAATAATTTACTATTCTTTGATGTTTTAAGAAAAATTAATTATGAAGAAGATTTTTTAGATCATTGTTTCATACATTTTTCTTCTTTAGTTTTTTTAATACAAAGTATAGAGAAAATATTGCAATTGTGAAAAAATTCGAACTCAAGATTTTGATGAATCTATGCATTCTCCCTAAAATATATTTTTCTCATTCGCATTTGTCTTTCTGTGAATACAATAATAATAGTTACAAAAACGCTTTGAGGTAGATGGATGAAGTTTGGCATATTGAATTAAAATCAAATTTCTAGATTTCTATCAAATTTTGTACTGAATCCATTAAGATGAAGTACCCTGCTATTCATGTACAAATGAATTCGATAATTATGGCAGTGCTAGATAAAGACAAGTTTTTGTACCTAAAATACATTCTTATTAAGTTTTGGCTCGTATCTGTCAAAGGATAGATTGTCTACCAGTCTGTTCTTTAATGTGTTTGTAAACATAATGATTCATTTCACTTTAACTTAAATCATTACTTTATTTTGTAATTGCAACTTCAATTTTGTTAGATTTTGGTTATAATCGAAAAAAGGCTTCCAAAATGTATATTCCCATTATAGATTCAATTAAAATGTTAGATCTACGTCAAAGATTTATATTTCATAACTATTTCTCGCCATTGCCATGCTATGGCAAGAGCTTACACCATAGGTACCCAACGTGGGCGATAACGCCCCCTTGTGGGCGTTTGAGGCTTTCAGGGGATGGTAAAGGACCCAGAGAAAATCGGGGGGCATTGATATAGCCCAGAGGGGCGTGTGATTAAACAAATATAGTCTAAAAACGACTTAAAAAGAACGCTGATCATTCATTTTTATCACGTGTGCGAAAATTCGCATATTTTGATATGAGACTTCACTGTTGAGAGGAAAAGATGCCTCTCTAGTACATACGGCTCTGTGGCTGCTTGCTTCAAAACTAGAATTCGATGTCTTTAAATTTTAATAAAAATACTTTTTAATATAATTAAGAATGCATTTTGATTACTGTCTGAAATTAGGAATTTATTCATTTAGAAAGCAATAGTTCATTATGGATTACTTCGAATCATCAAAACCCCTGCCTAACCTTAGATCTGGTAAGCTAAAACTTTTATTCTTTTTTAAACAAAGAAAAATTCAGTAGCGTTCGATTCCAACAATTTTCTATATATATTAGTAATTTTTTTATATTTAATTCTTGTTTTCACCACGCATTATGTACGTTCTTATTTCTGTGGAGTTGAAGGGGGGGAGGGGAGGTATTGAAATATTCACTGGAAAAGGGGGCACCAGTCCAAGAAAGGTTGGTAACCTCTGGCTTACACAATGAGGACGGGACATTCTGACCCTTACACAATGACGAGGGGAATAAGACCTTTGCTTAAGAGTGTAAGAGAAAGTTTAGGGAATACTATTTCTTCTGATTTTAAAACAGATTTAGATATTTATTGTAATTATAATTGACTTTGAAGTCATCTATTCCATCCCAAGTCAAATATTTCATAAATTGCTATTCAGTCAGTGCCTTTCAGAGGATATTAAATTTCCTGAAGCAAAATTTTTATACGATTCTGTTAATATTTGATGGTTTTAATTTTCTTCGTCCAAAGTCTTTCTTGGGTCTTGGAATATTTTGAATCAGATGGGATTACTGCCATTTTTCCATCTATAAGAATGATCTACATTTAAAAATAGTCATTATCAGGCAAAGAAGTTATTTTTGAAATGTTATTTTTTTCTATACATCATTAATACTCATAATTATTTAATTTATTTTGTCTGAATTGTCATTCAAATTATATTAACTGTGTTTTACTATTCCATCTCAATAATTAGCATTAAAACATGATTTATGATGGGCGTCGTTTAATGTCATTGGAGTTAGTATCCGCTTTTGTTATCAAAAATCTCTCATCCCGGACAGACGTTTTCCAATGCATATAAAAATATTCTTTTAGTGCGGTCACTACTTCATTTAACATTATCAATTTTGCAGTAGACTAATTCTTTATTTTCAACCAGAGCTAATGATATAATTTAGTTGAATTGCTTGCACCACTTATAAAGAAATATCTAGGAGTAATTTTCCCAGTAAGATGAGGTTCGCTTTTTTTTTGTCTGCACTTGAGTGATCTGGATTGATTTAAACCGATAACTGCGCTGCCAGGTCTAGCTTGAAATCTATAGGAAAATCATTAAGTAATATTGCTTGTGATTTAATTACGGTGCAAATGGGTAAAAAAGAACTGATTTAAGAGTTAAAAGCATAATATGAAATTCTTAACAGGCATAAAAGTTTAATTAAACTTAGTGAATGCAAAAATGTGGTGACAATTTTATTGCCTTTTTGCAAAATTTTTGAAGTATCGTGAAATTTTTCTAAACAAGACTAAACCACAAACATCGATGCCTCCATAAAGAATAGATGTATTAAAGAACGCTCCAACGAACTCGAAAAAAGGCAAGCACTTGCTACTATGAAACTTAGCATCGTCGTTCAGTAAATTGTAAAAGGTTAACACAAGAATACTAACTAATCATTAAGAAATAATTGCTAATTCACAAAAATTAATAAATTTTTAAGTATTTTTTTTTAAATTAAATTGTTGCTAGACGTGAATTAAGTATTTTTCTTTTATCTTGATACATAAAAAATAATAATAAAGTTGATTTTACAAAATTCGATTTTGTTATCAGTCGATAATACAATAATTTGAATTAAAAATGATTACGCAGAACCGTATTGGTAAGGTCTTGGCTTCGGAACCGCAGGGTTTTAGGTTCGAGACCCAATTCCACTGAAGAACCATCGTATAAGCAGTAAGCGGCCTGACATTAAACCAGTTCGAGCCAAACTTTCGCCCGCTGGTGAGGTGTGGAAATTTATAGAGGGGGAGGGCAGCTCAGGTGTCGTCCTCATCATCTAACCGCAGTTCAAAATTACGATGTCAGTCCCAAAATAACCCTAGTGTTGCTTTAAAATGGGATGTTAATATAAATAAATTATAATAATCACAATAATTTGAAAAATTAATCAACATAAAGAATAATTTAAAACTGTATATTGAAATTAATTTTGGGATCTAATGTCAATATAATTTTAAGTTTCATTTTAGTTAAAAGAATGTTTCTCAATCACATTGAAGAATTGAAGTAAGCACGCTCAATTAGAGCACCATTATAAGATAAAAGCAGGTGTTGAGAAGGGATTTCTTTTTGAATAATAATTTTAAATTTAATGTTTAAAGAAGGAATATGGTGAGCAAATACTTAAGAAAATAAATCGCCGAAAGATAATTCTTCAGTTAATAAAATGGAGGATTAAAAAAAAGCATAATTTCAAACTTCGGCATGATGCATCTTTGTAACATATAAACTTCTAATTTTTTTGAATAGTTTAATAAAAATTAAAGTTATTATGTTCGGTTTGCTTTTAGTCTCGATTATTTGAAATTAATTTTGTATAGTTTAATAAAAATTAATAAAAACGAGAATTCAACTAAAAATTTGAACACAGTGAAAGTTAATTTTTGCTTTTTAAAAATATTTTTTATGACATGTATTTATACAGTTGTGACTATCAAATAAAATATTCAGCATATTGTTAATCAAAGCTAGGCAATTTATTAATTATTTAAAAAGTATATAAATATTATCATTCCTCAACTGAAAAAGAAATTAGAATATTTTGGATTTAATCGTGAACTCTTTCTTAAGAAAGGAATGTGTAACTAAAGATTTATTTTTAATATTATCATTCTAATCGACAAAAAGAAATGAAAAATATTAATAACTGGTAATCGTACTTTTTTATATTAAGAATATTTCATTAAAATAAGTTGAATTCCAACTTTAATAAATGTGGATATTTTTATGAGTTGCAAAATTCACGAGTTTATCACCGATATAATATTTCCAAATAATCAAGCCAAACCGTTGGCAAAACCACAGAGAAAACAAAACGTCAGTGTAAGTGTTTACGTTGAGTGATAATATTTTTCTTCGTTAAGCTATAAATCCACTGACGTTTATAAAAACTTAACACTAAAAATAATGAACAAATATTTATTTAAAGAATGAAAGGAAATAAAACGAAATATAATTTAATATAAAAATAAATATTTCCGAATAAGTTTGAAGAAAAATTCGATTTCTTTTTATTTTAATTTTCTATTACAATTAAATGGATGGTTTCGATTGATTTCATAATTTAATAAAAGACTCTTCAAGCAAATTTTTTGAAATCGTTTGGATTTATTCGCCATTTTGTTTTTATTCTTAATCTAATTAATTGAACCGTCGAGAAGAGAATGAATAGAATTTTCTTTAATCTCCAAGAAGTAAAAAATGTATAAAAAGTAAGTGAATGTATATTTTTATATTTATTTTTAATATATATTTTTAATGTATATTTTTATATTCATTTTTAATATATATTTTTAATGTATATATTTATATATATTTTTAAACAAAACTTCATGAAGTTGTGGGGGAAATGCAATAACGGACATGTTTTGTACTATTCCTCACCATTTCTTTGTTGTATTTGTTCTCTTCGTATTTCCTTAAAATCTTTACAATCTTCAAAGTAATAAGAAAGCCCAAAAAATATTTTTTTATTAAAAAAAAAAATGTCTGTTCATCGCAGTATTAAATTGCTCCAAGAATCGCATACAGACTTTATTCTGCTTCAAGAATAAAGAAAAACGCCAATCATGCAATGCAAAATACAGGTTGGGAAAGGCGATATGTTTTTACCTCATCATGCTTGATAAAAATTGATGACATAACTTTTATGATTTTAAAACGAGGACATATAACTAAAAACTCTTTATTAATATTTTTCTGATATAAAAATAGGAATAAAAGAAATTAATAATTGCGAATCCCATTCTTAAAAGTAACGCTCTAAGAGAAGGTTTCAGTTCTAATTGCAATAGATAATATTAAAGAGAAAGATAAATTCTTCTTAAACGTAGTTACATAATAGACCGTCGAATTCAAAATAAAGGAAATAATTTTTACTACGAAATATTGCGGATAAAATTCATGCCCGATTCTTTTTTCAATTATATGCATCACATTTTTGTTAGCTATTTTATTTTTGTTCAGTTATTAGGTTGTTCGGAAAGTAATTTCGTTTTTTCCTGACAAAGGATTTAATTGCATTTTTCGCACCCAATTTCATACTTAAACCGCAAAATCATTTTATGTTTTAAGAACTGATATAGGAAGGCTTGAGTGTGAAAAAGTGCAGCTGATTCTTCGCAGTAGTTTTTGGATGGTGCCCTTTTAAATATGGAGAGCAATAAACAGCATTTTCGTCATTTTTTTCTTTTTTGCTATAAAAGGTAAAAATGCTGTTCAAGCCAGAAATAAATTAGCCAATATGTGTGGAGAAGATGTGTTAACAGTACATCAGTACCAGAACTGATTTGCAAAATTTTTCCTTCAAATGAGGAGGCCAAAAACCACCTCGATCAGTTTTTTTTACAGCAAAGACCAAAACTTTTATGAGCGTGTAATCATGTTACTACCAAAAGGTATTAGACCAGAATGGCAAAAGGTATTAGACCAGAATGGCAATTTTATAATTTAATAAATAATTTATTCATTAAACGAAAATTTCTTTTCATTTTGACACAAAAATACGAAATGACTTTCCGAACGACCCAATATTATTTCTATTTAAGTTCGTCCAATTTTGAGTGATAAATTACAGATTCCGAGGTCAGTTAATAAAATTGATATCCATAAAATATCGGTGACTGTTTTCGATTGCATGACACCATCAATTTAAAATTGATTAAATATTTTCATATTTTGAAGTGTCCTTATCTGATTCTAATAAAAGGTCATCTTATCTAAATGAAGTTTAATATTATTATGGGAAATATATTACTTAATTTTTAAAAGATATGAGGACAGTGATCTAGAAAATAAGGCACCAAAAGGCGGAAGAACCATTAATGAAGGAACCTTTATATAGCAGTTGTAATACTTTTATAAACAAAACAATAATTTAAATTTATTGATGACAATTTTTTGAAAAGTATGTATAAAGTTTAATTTATCATAATTTTGTATATATACCTTGAAAATATTTATACATCATGCTGTGCAATTCTAGCTACAAAAATTGTAACAGAATAATTGTAACATACCATTTAAAGCACATGCAAAGTTTTAGAAAATATTCTGTACGGTGATACAAATGAAGAAAGTCACAATTGGAAGCAAAAAAATAAGCTTTATTTAAGTCATATTAAGTTAATGAGAACGTTGATTACCACTGTTGGAACACGCATTCATATCATGCATTAAATAATCTTCAGTTTGTTATTATGTGCTTCAAAATTAGAGAATTTTTTTCCAAAAGAGTTGCATCTGGCTCTATGAGGATGAAATTACATTACTTCATTTGTAGAAAGGAAGGGGTCGTGGTAGTCTGGTGGTGAGGTCTTGACTTCGGAATCAGTCCCCTTATAATCTGTTACATATTCGAGAGAAAAAGGCAGGTTTTACATAGCCAACTCAACAACTAAAACGAATTGCTGTTATATTGTAATGTGTAAATTGATATAATGTATTTAGACAAATCGAATTGATTTTTCCGTGTCAAAATAAATTCGACTAGACTAAAGATTCCTGTTAAAAATTTTACTAAGCCAGTATTATGTATATATCGATATATATAAATGCACTTACTATCCTCTGAGAAGTAGTAGTGTTTGAAGATTTGAGATATCGATCAGAGTACACTCAAGTTGAGTGTTGTTGTACTGCTGGAACTCAGTGGAAGAGGAGTTCCTACATAGCCGCTCCCGCTCAATAAACTGCTAAAACCAACCAACAGAGTTACTGATAAACCATCAAGACCAACACTATACTCTGGGAAAACAATGTAATTTATCAGAAAACGAGTATAAAATTTCATATATTATGCCTACTTTTGTTAAGTAACTATTTGAAAACACGGTAAATAATTTTTATGCATTTAAAAATACATTCATTAGTTGCATATTTTAGTGTTTCAGGTATTATCTACTTCAATCACAATTGGTTTATCCCGGAAATAATAAAACTATATACTTATCCACCTGAGATAAAGGATATATTAAAATAATAGTTCACTGGTATTAAGTAGCGGGACTATTCTATCAGAAACTTTTTCATGTACTCACCAACTGAGGTTTTATTTCCCTTCCCAGTAAACAATTTTGGACCTTGAGCGAGACCACCAATTCTTTGCATGGTTTTGATGAACAATAGTCATGAAATAGCTTTGGTCTGAATTTGGTATTAAAAAAAGTCTATCGTGGTAATATATCTTTTGAACGCTTTACTGTGATTGAACGAAAACAAAATTTGATGCGAAATTACATTTGTAGTCGCAACATATAATAGAGAACTGCATTGATGTAAGTTTTCTTTTAAGAGTTATTGCAAAATTATTTATTGTGAAAGTAAATACCGACAGACTGCCAGCTGCCCTTTTTCAGATTTGATTCAAAACTTAATAAGAATATACAGGTTGTGCTAGAGAAATCTACTTATTTGAAAGGTCAATAAAAACAAAAGTACTTCAGTCATTGTTTTAATTCTTTTTTTTATTGGAGAATACAATATCCCAATTTTTTTCCATACAGTATTAAAAATGACATCGGTTAAATGGCGACCCCCATTGCGCATACACTGATTAAGTCGATTTCTGAAATTCGTGTCCCCTCTTTGCGGCATATCAATCGGTATGTTGGCAATGGCGTCGCGAATGTTGTTCTTGAGGGGAGCTATTGTCCGTGGTCGAGCGACATAAACCAAGGATTTCAAAGTGAGCCTAGTCACTGAAAAAAACGACCGCGTCATCAGGCAGGTTGTCAAGCAGCATTTCACATGCATTTTGACGGATAACAAAATCGCTTTCAGTTAATTCTTGCACGACAGCTAATTTATAGGGATGAAATTGAAGATCTTGATGGAGATTCGTTGAAGAGTAGTGTCAGAATTTTCCAGAGCAGCTGCGTGTTTGCGAGCCGAACGCAGAACTGCCTCACTCTTTCGACATTTTCTGGAGTTCTGGTGGTCCGTTGATGTCCGTTTGTGGGTTTAGCGACACTTCCGAAATGAGTTAACCCACGACAGAATCGAATTACGGCCAGGAACGGGTCTGTGAGGAGGAATTTCAAAGCGAGCGTGGAAGGCAAGTTGCTTAGCAACAAGTGAGCGACCGTTAGAAAAGAAGCTCTTGACGACGAAGGCCCGCTGTTCTCTAGATCAGAGCATGATGGAAACTGACTAGAAAAAGAAACAAACTTGGGACTTCCCCCTCTAGTAGCACTACCTATCACCCCTCTATTCACCCAATTCACCGTTCGGGAGTTTTTTTCAAATAAGTAAGTTTTTCTGGCCCACCCTGTATTTTAGATGCTAAACCTGTGTACCTAATTTTATTTACCCCACACTTTGTAGTTTAGAGTAATCGAATTATCATTCCTGCGAATGGATTTCATTTTTTTCCTCACACTTGGTCTTAAGTCCAATACCAAATTTCAACCGTCTGGATCAGAGGTTCGCAACTTGTGACTCGAGATCCGTATGGGGTTCTTTTGATGTAAACTTGAAGCTCTCCTGTTTCATAAGAAAAATTAATAATTAATAATCAAAACCCTTAAAAATAAGAAAAAATATTTTTAAATATCTAATCTCTCAGCAGCTTCAACGTAACTTAAAAAAATATGAAGGATTGCATGAAGATTGAACTTGCCACTCCACAAGTCTTTGATTTTCAAATCTAGCAGTTACATTTGATTCGCTGAGAGATTGGAATAATTCAAAACAAACACAGCACAGAGAATTGAATAAATACAAAAAATAATTGATTTTAAGTAATTTGCCAGAATGTTTCTAAAAACATGGGAAATTATATCATTATAAAATTTATCAGATAATCATTCAAAATTTACGTATATGTGATGCTTTCAGAATACTTCCAAGAAATTCAGCAATAACATTGAGCTAGATTAATTGAACAATAAAGCTTGAATGTGCTATCATTGAGCATAATTGTGAAAAGTAGTTTATAAAAGTATATTACAATAGGATTTGTCTGAAAAAATATCAAGTGAAATAATATTGAAAGCAAATACAGTAATCTGCTTACCTCATATACCATATATACACCACTTTGATAATAAACTGGTACGAAGATATAGGCTAATATCACGCAGCAATACCAATACTCTATGATCAAAGCAGTATACCGTATTTATATATCTCGGCAGGTAAACCCATTGTAATTAAAGGAGAAATCATTGTTGCAGTTGCAGACATGATCACTGGAAGTATTGATATATTTTTTCCGGTTATGAAGTATTCTCGCATTTTTCCTGCATCTTTTCCGATAGATTTAAATTTGATGCTTATTGCTGTAAAAATTGTAAGGGATTATAATTAAATAATCAAAGATACCTAAGTAATACTTACCAGACATATTCAAAATAGTGTATTTGCTACTGTAGGTTCAAAACAATTTCTGCAAAAGAAGTTAATAAAGTCCATTCTGCGTTAAAAAAGTCAACTAAGTAATGTCAAAAAATAGTTTCTATCATGCTGTTTCTTATTATACATTTTCTTTCTTAATGGTCCATAAATTTTGAGCTGGATGTTAATTAGGAGTCACTTTTGAGATTTGTTATATTATTATTATTCTTTATTCATTGAATGATGTTCTTATTTCTTTCTGAATTATGCTTGCCTTCTAGAAATAAGAAATGAGATCTCAGTCATAACAGTGTAACAAGCAGCAGTAATGATATAAAGGAACGCAAAGACAAAAGAGAGAAAATAATAAAAAGCACAAAAAGCAATGAAAAAAATATATGTTACAGTAGAAAGTTACAGAGTAAAATACTTTTTTGCCATCGGTAATGATTGTTTTATTAATTAAATATGTATTATTCAAAATAAATTAATTCTAAAAATTTTGTAGAAAATAAAATTTTGAGTAAATTAAATAAAGTCTTTAGAATTATACAATCATAGAAAGAAGCAGGTGGTTAAAAAGAATAATTCTACTTTGATATTCAATCAGCAATCACATAATTTGTTATTTATTAAGAATTTACAACCGAAAATTTCCTTTAAGTCTGTTTAACTTGTCATCAAAATTAAATCAGCTGTGATACATCATAAGATAGGCATATAATGCAGTAACAGTTAGGAGATGTGCTTCTTCTATTTATTCAGTATTCTCTGATAATGCCACATCTGTTTTGACGGGCCATGTCAGTATCTCATTGACTTTTTGAATTAATTGTTTACTGGAACTTTAAATTCTGCCCAACATTTTACTTTCATAAATTTATTGAAATTTCATTAAAGCGATATTTTTTGGATGTTAAAATACAATTAAAAGTATTTTTCATTGTATTTAATTTCCCCATTTTTTAGATTTCTGGAAAAGTTGTACAAGTGTATATAAATGATTACAATGGATTCAAGGAATGCATTTAAAATTATTCGAAACTAATAAAAAGGCAAAAAAGGAAAATGAAACATGCAAAACTTATTAATCGTCTATTTATTTACTAAATCTTTTGATTTCAGTCTACAGTTGCATTCTATTCTATTTTATTTTAGTGTATGTTTGATATTTTATTTCTTTCTGTGAAAAAACGTATAGTTTACTGGTTGATTTATAGTTTATAGTTTACTGGCAATTTGATTTTGATTAACACAGAAAATTTAATAAGAGACAAAACCCTGACCCAGCGATAAAGAAATTCATTTTGGGCTAAACACATCGAAAGAGAACAAAATTGATTTGAATAGTCAAAATCAAAATTGCAAAAAGCCGAAAAATGTGTACTATTTTGCAATTTATCCTTCATAGAATTCCTGCTTTCCTAGTTGATACATAGAGCTAATAAATTATTTTAAGCAATAATTTCTATAAATAATTTCTTTAGAAGCAAGTTTTATTTGCAATCTATATCAATAAAAATGAATGTTTGCCAATATGTCTCTTATGCGTTGCCATACCGCTCTTCCGATTGCGATAAAACTTTGAATATTTATTACTTACACTTACGGGTATGTTATAGGTATAATACAATCATCTAAAGTATAAAAAATATTTTCAGATCTATTTACATTAACTATTTAATAATTACCACCAAATAATTCGCCGAGGGGACACAGAAGATTCAGTAAAGATGTTAAATTCAATCTAGACGTTAATATTTGCTATTGTACGCAAATGCTAGGTAAGTCGTTCTCTGAGGTAATAATTTTATTTGAGAGTACGCGAGAAAGTTTTAGGGGAACCAATCCTATAGGTTTGAAATTTTAACTAAGCATTTAATAAAATATTTGCGTTTTTTACAATAACTTTCGAAAATATTGTAGTTCAAATAATTTTGCACCATCTTAGTTTTCAAAAAATGATCTTTTCAACTATATTAAAGATTCTATGGTATAAATATTTTTTCTATCCTTAGTCAATTTTGAAGGAAAATATTTTAATCACATTTTTTAACATTAAACTTGAGAACTCTGAACAAGAATTAAATGAATAACGAGAAATAATAAATAATTTCTTTCATTACCATTCTGAAAAAACACCAAGCATTACAATTCTAAAAGAATACACAAATCTATTATATAAAAATGAATATTTGTTTGTAGAATAGAATAATAAAAATAGAATAAATACGATTTATGTTCCTCTTTTATATATCCTTCGGTTTCAATGAATGTATTCATTACCTTCAAGAATATAATTATCATTCTTTCTTTCACTAATAGTTAAACAAGATAACCTTTCGAATTCCAAACAATGCTTCCAATATTTCTTCTGCGGCAGCAAGGTACCGGGTACCAGGTAGTATTATAAATTTTTAGTTTTTATCATGATGAATCCATATCACATTTACTGAAAATTTAGTTTCCATAAATGGAATCATGCAAATAATGTTTGGTACCTGTGTGTAAAGATTTGCATCACGAAATCATTTCATTTTGTGGTTTTATCATATTCCTTAAGAACTTGCAAGAAAAAGTATTTTAGAAAGTAACTCTTATTTGAAAATTACATAATTTTCTTTGTAAGCAAACTAATTAAATTTCATCTTATTTATCACAAGCTGTCTTGGACGACCAGCTGATTTATAGAGATTATTGGGGATTAAAGTTTTAATTGAATTTCTTACGTAACTCGATTTTAACGCCTGCTTTAGCAAAATATTTTTAAATCTTTATAAATATAAAATTCCCACTATTATAGATGCCTTATGCAATTCTTTTTTATTATATATTTGGATAACTTTTTTACTATCACCCTGGTAATTCGTTAAAAATGGTAATACTGTATACATTATTTTTTTTTATAGATAATGTTACCTAATTTCTATCTGAATACAATATCAAATTTGTGATTTTTCTTCATACTAATAGTATTTTAAACATAAATTTAAATATTTCACAGATTAATCTCCGAATAAAGTAAATATATGATTTACGTTGTTAAAATGTACTTTGCCAATAAAGGTTTGTGTTGCTAGCAGGATAGTAATTTGAAGTGTAAATATCTGTATCTTTAATAATGACTTTTATCAATAACTTTATTCTTCCAGAATTTTTATATTTTCATATTATTAGTTATACAAAGCTTAATTTACTCTCAGAGATCTTAGTGAAAAATTTGTTTTTAGTTTTAATCATGATGAATCCATATCACTGAAAATTTAGTTTCCAAAAGTGGAATCATGCAAATATATAGAAAATGTATACAGCATGACTGAGTTTAGTTTAGTTTAGTTATATTAACGTCCCGTTATAAAGCAACACGAGGGTTATTTTGGGACGGACCTCGTCATTTTGAACCATGGCCAGATGACGAGGACGACACCTGAAGTGTCACCCCCCTCTCCACACCACGCCACACCAGCGGGAGGACGTTTGGCCTGACAGATTTAACATGCAAAAGACCCCTTCACACGACGGTTCTTCGGTGGAATCGAGTCTCGAACCTGAAACTCTCCAGTTCCGAAACTGATACCTTACCACCAGGCCACCAAGGCCTACAGCATGTCTGAATATTTGTATGTATGCAACACAAATGAAAAAAATGTATACAGCAAGAAACTAGTCTCATTGAAAAGATAATTTTTAAAATGATGTAAGATTCAAAATTTTCTGATTATATTTTTGAAATTTATAACGGAAAAACGCCATGTATTTGCTGGATTTTAAATTGGAATTCTAATCAAAACAAACAAACAAAAAAGGTCTTTCATTAGCATATTACAGCCGTCGAAAATATATATTTGCAAAATTTGGTGGCTCTAGGCTCTACGGTTTAGCCTGTAGATCACCACTAGAGTACATTCATCTTTTCTATTAATATTAAAGGTGAATATATTTGTGTCTGTGTGCAGTTATGCTTGACAAGCCGGACCAAGCACCTTAGGAAATAAAAATGTGCGCCTATGAGAGAGATTTTTTGAACATTTTAATCAGATTTTTAACTAAATAAAATCGCAGCTAAATTTTTGGTGAATTTCTAAAAATACTTTTGCTCAGAAATGGATTTCAAAATTCAAAAAAAAAAAAAAATCATTTAAATAATACCAATTTCCCAACAGTGTAAATTTTGGAATGTTTTAAAAAATATTATTATTATTATTTATCTAATTTCTAACAATAAAGTATTTTGTTATTCTGAAATTCATACAATTTCCATAGTTTTATTTAATATTTAGTTGCATGTTTTTCTTCCATCGTTGAAAGTTAAGGAAGAATTATTCAGTTTAATATTCGTATAGTTCACAAAATGAATAAAAAAAAGGAGGGGGGGGGGATAACAATATCATGAAATTTAGAAGATAGATGAACTGGACATTTATGCTTTTAATAGAATTTTTAAGTTATGAACTAGCTTCTATTAGAAAAATTCATATTGAAATAAACAGAATTTAAAGCAAGGAATTTAATACAACACTGATTTCGTATACAACAATTTGGTTGATTAATGAATGTGAAGTTACATCTAAACACTTGAAATTGAATATAATCAATGTTTTCAGCGAACTTTGTAAAGATATAATTTCTCTCATTTGCTTTTATATCATTCAACTTACTTGAACTGCAAACAAAGATTTTTTTAAATCTATGGAAAAGAAATATTCGCATAAGTTTGATTGGTTTATTAATATTTTATTTAATATAGTTTTTTAGGAATAAGAAACTAGCTTCACCCTTTGTATAGAATATTTGCTTAACTCTCACTGATACATTAGTTCGTAAGTTTGACATAAGTATCATATAAAACAATACTTTTAAAGCTTATTAAAATAGTTCTATTAAGTGATCTAAGAAACGACCGTTTTGACGTATGTGACTTCTTGATAATTATTATATACACCGAAGAGCCATTACATTATGACCACCCTGCTAATAACATGTAGGACCACCTTTAGACCTCAAAACTGCTAGTACCCGCCGTGGCATTGATTCCACAAGGTGCTGATAGGTACTCTGAGGTATCTGGTACCAAGCGCTCACCAACTGGTCCTGCAATTCCCTCACATTGCGAGGGGGTAGCGTGGCAGCACGAATTTGGTTTTCCAAGTAGGACCACAAATTCTCTATTGGATTAATGTCAGGTGAGTTTGGGGGCCAAGACATGACTTGAAAGTCACTGGAATGTTCCTCGAACAAATTCATGACGATTCGACTTTTATGACATGGTGCATTATCCTGTTGGTACATGCCATCCCCCGCAGGAAACACTGTTCCCATGAATGGGTGAATCTGGTCTGCAACCATGTTCACGTACCTTCCAGACGTCAAGGACTGTTCTATGGGGATTATGGGTCCTAATGTGCTCCATGAAAACAGTGCCCACACCATAATACCTCCACCACCGGCTTGTCTCCGTCCAAATGTGCATCCGGGAGCAAGGGATTCATTTGGAAATCGGTGTATTCTCACACGCCCGTCGAGGTGATGGACCAGAAAACGTGATTCGTCGGACCATGCAACCTTCTTCCATTCCTCTGGTGTCCAATCCCAATGTTTCTTGGCCCATAGCAGACGTATTTGGCGATGACGTTCCGTTAGTGCAGGAACATGCTTCGGCCTCCGGCAGCGTAGGCCCATACGCAGCAATGTACGCTGCACAGTGTGTTGAGAAACACTGTATGGGTCACCACTGTTGTTGCTGGTGGTAATTTCGGCTGTTGTAGCCCTTCGGTCACGGCGAACAATGCATAGCAATCTCCGCTCTCCTCTGGAATCAATGCGCCGTGGACGATGCACTTTTGGCCGGCGACTTGCCGTTTCACCATCCCTGCACCACCTTTGATATGTGCTCACAACTGCACTTGGAACAGCCCACTAAACGCGCCGTTTCTGATATTGATGTTCCAAGTCGCCGAGCCATAACGATTTGATCTTTATCAAAGTCTGATAAATCCGCTGCTTTTCCCATTATGTGGCTAATCCCACTATGTTTAGAAAGACACTGCATACCCATTTTATATACTCCAATATCAACCATGCACGTGCAGTGGTTCTGCTCCTGGGCGAGCCCATTCTCATAGATGGAGGGTGGTCATAATGTAACGGCTCTTCGGTGTATATCGTACGTGACTTGTATTAGAGTGCATTAAATTTGTAATAAAATAAAATAATGATTTAAATTTCAATTAAAAGGTAAATTTTTTATGTGAATGACAGAAGATAACTGGAATATGAGAACATCTTAATGATATTGGTGTTAAGGCGTTCATACTTATACAGAGAAAAGATCGAGAATTACCCGTCACATTATATTATTTGAACATCTTATTCATGTTCTATTGTAAAATGCAATTGTTTAATTGCGCTGCGAAAATATCGATGTTTGAAAAATTTAAGAATCATTCACAGAATGATTTGAAAGAATAATAACTAAATTTAAACAGACTGAAGAATTGAGAGTACTGCCAGAAAAAGACTGATAACATATTTCAAATAGAACCGTGGAAGAAGTTTTTAATATGACCTAGAAAGCCCAGTTTCCCGGGATCTTCGATAAGTGACTATTTTTTATTTATTAATATACATTTTTATTAATTTGCTTTCTTCTTTGTCAGTGCGATACACATATCGTTGAGTGAAATGCAATTCTAAAACGAATCACATAACTTTTAGCCCTTTAGACCAATAATTATTTCAGCAATTATTTCATTATATCGTTTTTTTAAAAAGAGGATCAGAAAGTATAACATAATTTCTTCTATTTATGATCCAAATACAGTGTCCTGAAAATTGGCCCTTCTGAATTTTAAATATTCTCGGTTAGAAGATAGTCATAAATCCCTTGTTGAATAAGAAATGAAGAAAAATAATCGTGCATCATAAATTTTTTTAACTAGATAATTATTATGTAAATAAAGAGCATTTCCACTGAAGAATAGAAAATAAGCTAAAAAGAAGAGGCAATAAAGATTCCAATTATTCTTGTTTCCCTTCTTTCTAAATTGGTTTATGACCGAATTATATTTCATGAACAATGGCTTCAAATCAAATAATTATCACAATCCTTTCCACTATGTTTCAAATATGAAAATTTCTGGTAGGCTACATCGCTTTCTTTGCTTATAATAAAAATGAATGTGTGTGTGCGCTTGTGCGTTGGTTGTATTTTGATGCTCTTCAGGCTACACAATTTCATTCAGCTACCAAATTAGACATACATATGCTTTGAAGGGTGGGAATGTGCACTTTGAAATTATTTTTTGAAGCTTTAATTAGAATTTAAAATAAAATTTAGGGGCCTGGTGGTAAAGTCTCCGCTTGTGAGCCGTAGGGCTCCAGGTTCGATATCTGTTGCATGTTGAATCCGTCATGGCCAAACATCCTTCCTCTGGCGTGGTGTGGAAAGAGGGAAGTGCCATCTCAGGCGTCGTCCACGTCATCTGATAGCGGTTCAAAATCACGAGGTCCGTCCCCAAATATCCCAGTGTTGCTTTACAACGGGATGTTAATATAATTGAGCTAAATCAAATTTTGGATTTTTAACGATAGAACCTTTGAAAATATTGCTGTATGAAAATAATTTTTATGTCATTTTAAAATAAAAAAAAAAATCATTTCAGATGAATTTTTGCCTGAAATATTTCATCTGATTTTTATCATTTTCTTTTATAGCTTAAATAAGAATAAACATAAATTTGTTAAAAACTAATTACGGATGAAGTTTAAGAAAATATTACGATAATTAATATAATATTGATTCAAGCAATAAAAATGATTATGTGGAGTTTAAAAATATATCTGACAAACCTTTTTGAAAAAGTAAATATAATTTCAATAATCTAAAAAACACACACATTATATTTGTAAAATGTTTAACAAGTTTATTATGCTTTTATATTTGAGATTTAAAATTTTATTAGATTATAATTTCTGAATGGAATTTTCTTAGAATGCTGAAACTAGAATTCTGATGATAATTTTCTGTTCAATTCTGATGATTGGAACAAAATATAGGTTTTGCATTTTGAAATGGATTCACACTTCAATATGTAAGCAACTCCTTATGGAATATTTATTTGTATCATAATTTAATGAATATTAATCTCTTTTAAATGTGTGATTTTACGAAGAATTGTGTCGTAGTTCTCAGTGCTTCTTTCTTTTTTTTCTATACTTATACAACGAATCAAAGGTTGAGAAAGGAATAAAATGCAGAAGCGTTCATTCTTCTTTTGTTATTTATATTCCTTCACATTATATTTTTATGCTTTATTTATATACTAGCCGCCTTTGGCGACCAGCTGGTTCGCCATGAGTAATGCGTTTCTAAAATTTCCAATTAAATCCCATATTCATTAGCCAAAATTTAAGAAGTAGTTAAAGTTAAAAGATTCAGTTATTAGTAGTTAGAGTCGGTAACTTTATTCGGAAAATTTTTTTGAGTTTAATGCTCTAATAATTTATCAATTATGCTTCCAAAATATTAAAAATGTTTTTTTCGGTGATATTGCCAAAATGTTAAAATGTTTTTTAAAGAAAGCGAAAAAGGTAAAAAATTATTGAATTAATGATACAGATAATGCAAACGATTATATAAATATGCCATTAAGTCGGGATTTCAATGCATATCCTGTCTAAATTCAATCAGGTTTACCATAAATACAGAAAGATTTGTTAAATAAATGATTTAGATATTGCAAACGATTATAGAAACCTTTGCTTTGCATTTACTTTTTTAGAAAATATCACATTTTATATTTATGTTATTTTATCCAGTCACGTGCTGAAAGTTGTATTTCTTTAGATTTGATATGCGATGATAGTTGTTGCTTTTTAATTTGAACTTCCGGCATTCTTTTATTTTATCCAGTCCCGTGATAAAAACATAGTTAAAATATTTCTTTAAAAATTCGTTAAAAATAGAAGCTTGCGTTATAAATTTAAAAAACTGATATCGTTAGAAAGCTAATTTTTTTATCTTTAAATTGATATAAAAATCATGTTTGTGCAATAATATTTTTGGAAGTTATAGCGGAAAAACGTCGAAATTTTGCTTAAATTTTAATTAATTCAAATTCTAATTAAAAATTCATAAAAAGGGCTCCGAGGTGCACATTCCCGACCTCCAAGGTATACATATACCAAATTTGGTAGCTGTAGGTCGAACGGTCTGGCCTGTAGAGCGCCAACACACACACACACACGCACACACTCACACACACACATTGAGCTTTATTATAAGTATAGATATTTACTCACATTGCTTAGTAGTCATTCAATTCGTCAACGGATTCTGAGATGACCACATTTTGATGATCCCATTCCATTAAAGGGTGGGAGGCGGAACGATGAGCGCATTTCCGATATTCACCTTTGACCCTCTTTTACGTGTTTCTGAGTGTTAGGTCATTTCTGAAAGCATTTTATTTTAACTCAAAATTTTATATAGATATGGGTAGCCAAAAAAATTTAAAAACGCTTTCAGGAATGGTACGAAGAAAAATTTATATAATATCATTAAATATTGTGACCTACCAGCAGAAAACGGAGAATTATTTATTAAATAGGAAATCTTAATCTCTCTTAATCTTAAATAGGAAATAATAGTGCAGAAAAAATTCAATAACATGTAAAAAAGAAGCCTGTTAATAGAAAAAATGTCATTATTATTTTGTAAAAAAGTAATTACCAAATTTTAAGAACAGATTTTTTCATTTATTCTACATAATTTAATGTTTATACCCTTTGTATTAAATAGAAATTGCTCTGAAATATGTAACTGTGCGTTAGTACCTTTTCAATTCTGTATTACTAATTATCTATGATGTTTACGTCTCATAAAACGCGAGTCTTCGATGTTAAATGTAAACATCCTTTCTTATTTCCTTTCACCCCCATTTTGATGAATTAAACCCATCCTAACGCATGCGCAAAAGCGAGTTGGGTTTTACAATCTGTAGGCGAATAGAAGGAAAGTAATTCTAAACAAGTCTTGATATTCTTTTTCGTTTGTTTGAATCATATGATTATTGTGTTCCTTTTGTAATGAAACAAATTGTATTTGCGTATAATTAAAGTTTGACTGCCAAAAAAATTATTTTTGATTTTCTAATTGCATTATATGTGACTGAAATAACATTAAGATACAATATTTTCCAAGGTAATTTGGGAATTTGAAGTTCCACGCCAAAAATACAATCTTGTGACTTTCTTTATTTTTTGACACAAATTGTTTAGGATAGTTTATTTCTGATACAAATGGAAAAAAAAACTTTCTACAGTATTCATGGCTTTTATGAAGAAGAAAAATTTTCTAAAGTGAAATTATTTGTATTTTCAATTTGTTTTTCGACGATTTCATCAGTTTTCGTCCAAAGTCTTACCACGGGAATCGTATATTTTGAGTTCGGTGGGATTACTTCTGATTTCCGACCTGAAAGAAAGAATTCTATTTAAATTAAATTTTAGTAAACCATATAATATGAAGAAACATTTTTAATGATTTTTTTATTTCATAACTATATATTTATTCCTTGTTACACCTACCTTTTGGAACAACTTGAACTTTTAATTGAGCATTAATTAAACATGATTTTCAAATTCATTTCGATATTAAGAAGGTACAATATATGCAAATGCACATAAATATATATTCTTTTGATAAATAGAAATGTACACTTTGTGATTTCCTTTTTAAAGATTTAATTAAATAAAAATTAATAAGATTCATGTTTTTACCAAAAAATATTGTTTCAGAAGAGAATAAATAAAGAGAATATTTTCGTATCATTTAAGAATTTTATAAACTATCAACTAATAGATCGATTTACCTGCGGTGATTTTTTTCTTCTGAATTTTAGTATATTTTGAAAATAATTTTATGCATAATTTGCAATAATATAATTTATTTTTGAAGTAAAATTTGCACTGTCGTTAATTTTTTAACAAAAATGTAATATATTTTTTCCCATTATATAAAGAGGGTGAGTGAATATTTTTGTTTTTTACTATTCTGCAATAATGATTTTTTCATTTCTGATTTTATTTCATTCAGTTATTTAGCGAATCTAAGCAATCATGCTTTGATTGCACTATACAAAGAAATACTGCTGTTTGATGGATAACTGTATTTGATGTTCTTTAATTTCAAAACTAAAATAAATATATGACATTCAAAGTTAAAACAGTCATACTGCGTTGCTTCGGAATAGAGGTTCGAATTTCCTTTTTATTCTTTTAATTTAAATAGCAAACATTATTATTTGAGTATTCTTCAAAAGTGATCCGATGTCCTTGCATATAAGATAAAAAAGTTTTTCATTACCTGATATAAATATGGCTATGTAAGTGCAGCAAAATGTGACGGAAAATCCTATAGGTCTCATCCAAAAGTGTGATATCTTGTTTAAAATGAAGGTTTCACTAAAAGGAAATATTATGTGACGCTTAATTTATTTGTTGAATAAAAAATTGGTAAAATTACTTAAAGTTACATTTAAGATTATATGACTGTACATAATATAAAAATACAATCGTAATCAAGCGCCTGATTAAAATTTATGTCAAATTATAAAATTAAAGAAGATAATAGCTATTATTAATATGTCTTAGTAATGATGATTATTGCTAGAAGTATTACATTTGTTTTAACATATCTGTAATATAGGTTTCATTATAATAATATTACATGCAATTATATATTAAAATTTTAATTATATAATCTTTTAATTATATAATATAATTCATTAGCATTAGTGAATAAGCATTGCTAATCATATAATATCAAGCGGCAAGTAATTTCTAATCAATAGATATACAAGGTGAGGCAGAAAAACTCGGACTAACAATTTTTATCACTTTATTAAAAAAATAATAATATATAGCAAATAATAACAAGAGTAAACTTTTACTAATGTTTAAATGTAACGGATTTCAAAGTAGCCGTGTTTTGCTGCAGATGCGGAAACGCTATATTTTCAGCAATGGGTGACAAGTCTTCTACCTTTAATCTATTCTAATCACACCGCAACGATTGTTTTAGAGTTCAAACTTTTGTGTGGTTTAATGCAAGCCCTAAATTCTAAAATGGATACTGCTATCCATAGGATTGAGAATCGGTCACTATTACATCCAATCTCCAGATAACAGCAGGTCTGAAAAATGGACCTTGCACCACTCATGTCTTTTTGGCCTTGTGAGCTGATGGGGGAGTATTGTAGAAACGTTAGTTTACACTGCCGCAGCGCTTTTAGGTTTACGGAAGTACAAAAGCTTCTAAAACGCCTCACTGGTATATTTTTTAAAATTTATTTTTGCATCCTCATTCACAAAAACCAGCGGTGTTTTGTCGTTTGTGCCTTAACCTATAGCCAACTTTAGGTGTTGGTAATGTTCAATCATTGCCGAGGTGCTTGGAACGTCTACAAACCAGATCCTATTGTTCAGGAAATTACAAGTTTGTTGGATGGTAAAGACCTTCTCATTAGTGAAAACAAATATATCCTAGCACTACATTATAAACCCTCTGAAAAGTTTTCGGCATCTTCGGAGCCGCAGGATTTTGTTTTCTTCAGTGAGAAGCTGAAATTTTTAAGGTTCAATCCTAGCTAAGTTTTTGCTATTCGCCGCACTGATAAATCACTTTTTCCCATTTCACAAGCAATATTTCTCAGGAGAACTCGCTTTTGATGGTGTTATGATTATTGGAAGTGGTCATCATATGTTTTCATTCGTTTCCTGGAAGTGGACCATCACCGCCAAGCTCTTTGATGCGACATATTTTATCAGATACTGGCGAGACGCATTAAGCAAACGAACGATTTGACTCAGTCGTTTTCCTTATTTAAACAATTCTAAAATTGCAGATCTTTTGCTTGACTTAAAAAAATATTTTTTTAAAAAAGCAATGCGTAAACTAAGAGATATGTTAAAAATATTTTAAATGGAAGTGATGGACAAAAATAATTCAAAACAACTTAAAACTAACTTAATTAATTTATGTTCTATGATGCAATAACTCTTTGTCTGAGTTTGTATGTATGTATGTATGTTATGTTATGTATAATAATAATAATAAAACGTAATGTCCATTTGTTTGTTTGAACCATAAATAGTTAAAAATTCTTAACAGAATCAAATTCCTTAGCATATAGAAAGATAATCTTTGCTATTAAAAAGTTTCGGTGGATGAAATGTTTTAATGTCGCATAGAAATAGCATAACACGGTTATGTTTTACGGCCAGAATTTTATCATTGAACAATATTAGAGATTACAGAACAAGAAATTAAATCTAAGGATTAAAAAATTATGCGACGTAAAATTATATATATATTTCTGTTTCTTACACAAACACTGTGCAAATAAACACAAGTGGATCGGTGACATATTTGTAATCTAGTAACATATATAAGATTTCATTATCAAGTTTTGATTGGATGGACATATGAGTAAAATGCTCATAATGGAAAAATTTTTGAATTGAAAGGAATTTTTCAATGCTCATTCCCACATTATTTATTTAATATTAAAACATCATTAACCGTAATATCAGACGGAGATACCGCAAATCAATGTTTCTGCAAAAATTTTACTTCTTAGAAATTATAATACATATTAATTTACCTTTGAGAAGAAGGTACTGCAGTAGTATTAGGAAACATAACATTAGAAATCTCAATTGGTGAATAGTCATATGTTAAGTTGAGTGTTGTTGTGCACATGCTTGTACCCAGAGGAAGAGGATTTTCAGCATAACCGCTAAATAAACTGCTAAAACCAATCCAAACCGTTAGTGATAAGCCGACCACAAGACCAAATAATATGCTCTGGAAAAAAAATGAAATTTCAAAGGAGTTCTGTAAAAAAATTAATATAACAGGTGGTTATAATAAAAGTGCCATTTTAAATGGTCATAAAAGTAATAATACAGAATAATAGTTTGAAAAAGGTCATAAAAGTTTATTTTCCACACATACACACACACAAAACTTTTTATGGAGTGGGGAGGAGAGAATGCCACTGTACTCAATATTGTTAAGCAAATATGACATGAAGGCACCAGTTTCAAATTCGTTCTATCGTTTCTGAAAGGTGTTATCAAGCATGTTCAATGGGGCGTTCACCATTTTCTGAAAGTAAGTTAACAGTAGCGCATAGCATATCAGAAGAAAAGTTAAACACATGTCGGTGCTTCGCATCTTTCAGTTCCACCAAATTTTTCAATTATCACCGTAAATTTGTTTTTGATATGCATTGAACATGCTTTGTAACACATTTCAAAAACGATTAAATACATTTGAAACCAGAGTCTTCATGTCGTATTTTGCTTACAAAAATTGCATGCAGTGCCATTTTCATGCTGCTGGAGAACTTTTTACCTATACCTATCCTTTTATTATCTAGTCTATCAATTTTTCTACATTGTACAAATTTGATTGTACCTTGCGCTCAATCAAAATGCTGATTATAGCTGTGATGACAGCGATCAAGATTTATATTTACATAAAGTCAAATGCTCTATTTGGATTTCAGATCTTTAAGACTATTCTATTCTACCTACAGAAACGGATATGGCTTAATATGGCATTAAAATTCAGTGTAAGATAATGTGCAATGAGTTGTTAGAATGAAAATGCTAAATGTTAGATGCTTTTACAAATGAAAATGAAGTAAATTGAATCCGTTCTGTTTGAATGTGTTCTATCCAGAATTTTTCAAATGCTAACAACGTTCCTCTTCTCTAGAAATGATATTTATTCAGTGTTACACACTCCTATAAAAAAGGACTAAT
Source organism: Argiope trifasciata (assembly GCA_026543055.1). Lineage (NCBI taxonomy): Eukaryota > Metazoa > Arthropoda > Arachnida > Araneae > Araneidae > Argiope > Argiope trifasciata. Next base: position 1,797,839 of record JAPMOQ010019505.1, read on the forward strand.
GATAACAAGTAATTTTCTTTGGTGAACAAATGATGCTAAGATTCCAAGCTCACATTCGAAGTACGAGATAAATTATGAAATATTTGCTCTCTCAATGTCTTCCACCCTCTAAGCGAGCAGCGTTAGCATGAGGAAGTAAAAACTGTAGACATTTTTTAAATAAGAAAATGAAAGTGTTTGCGATAAGAGTAAAAATGAAAATATTGCTTAAAGCCATTTTTTAAGCTTCTATGTAATTGCATTGTACTTTAATGTCTTAATTACTTAATGTTTTTGATTAATAAGTCTTTTAATGTTTAATGAATTACATAAATATAGTTGTCAATGCAAAAGCCATCTTTTTGATTTTATTTTCTTTGTAGAACGCCATTCGTATTAAATGTTTGGTAGCATTATCATTTTCCCATTTGACAGTGGGTTAGTGCATATCTTAAGTACTTTTAATAACAAATACAGAATCATTCTTTTTATTTTAGTGGGGGGAAGGTTCATATTACGAGATACGTTTTTACTTGTAACTCTGAAATTAAATATTAAAGAAGCATTATTCATGAGTTGTCCAATTTTGAAAAATAACTAAATAAAAACAGTAATACACTGATTTAAAATACTATAAAAATATCAAAAACTGAACATAAAGCAATTTACAAAGAAATAGAATGCTTTAATGAGTTAATTACATCGAATAAAATCATGTTGTTTCTATATTTACTGGTGTAATCTTTCATGAATGGGTACAATTCAACCATTAAAATTAGCGCTGGAAGATTTCATTATAAAATATTATAAACTATTTTGGTTAATAATGAATGATAGTTGTTGCTTATAGATGACTAAAATAGAGGTATTATATATGTTCTAGCTATGACAAAATATGCTCAGATTTTAAAATAACCATGATAACGATTGCGGACATGATTATGATAGCGGCAGCCAAATTATATATTCTATGCCAGGATAATTTACACGCCATAATCTATGAGCCTAACCTATATATAACTTATATCTTTTTCTTTTTATAACAATCTTGGGAAGGGAAAGAATAGATGCATCCTCTACTTATATATTATACGGCACTCAAAGAATAGTATGATCTGCAATTTCAGCGTGTTTAAAACATAGAATCAAATAATAATCGAAAGAAAGATATTGAAAAATTTAAGAAAATATATTGGAAATTACAATACGTTAAAGCAAATTTACAACTACAGGAGCACTATCCCAATTATTTTTAAAATACTTATTGTTAAAAAAATAACAATTAAAATAATTATCACAAAAATAAGTTACCTTGCCAGAACCTTTTCTCGTCAGCACACCAATAGTGAAGATGGCCAATGGAGGTCCATCGAATGTGTTATTGAACAAAAATCCAACTTGACTTATGCTCTTTACTTTCGTCAAAGCAAAAGCAATGCAGATGCAGATAGCTCCATAAGCAAGAGCTGCAAAAAAAAGACGAAAACATTTGAAATTTGTTGTAAAAAATTACATTTATTTAATTAAACAGAAACAAAAGCTTAGCGAATGACAAATTTGAAAATAGATTACTACTTTGAGCCATAAATATAATCTGAATTAAAATTTATTATCAGATAATTTTAAAATTGAGCTATATTGTAAAATCTGTTACTGAATCGAATCGAAATTTTTCACTGCAATTTATCTTCCGCTATTTAATTATTTTAAAAAAATAATTCTATTATTTTTTTGAATTGTTATTTCGGAAACATATTTTAATATTATGACTTTGGTGACAACACAGTGGTGTCGTACGTAAAGTATCCTTCAACGGCCGACGACAGCAGAGTGGTGTCGTACGTAATGTATAGCTAAGCGAATAGGTCAGTAGTTGAAATTTTATAACCTCCTGATAACTTCAAAAATTGCCGGGTAAATCGAAATAATCTTAATTAGTGCTGACGAGGCCAAGCAAAGAAATTTCTAAGCGGCAAAGTAACAACATATACTGTCAGAATTTATAAAAACATTTTCTAAACTGTCTCGTTCTTTCAAAATAAATTTTTTAGGAGCTCTCTTTTTATTACTTTTCTATTTTTAGTAGATCCACGCATTAAAATATCAAACCAAGTTATTATAAATAAAATTGTGTCAGTTTTATTATACACACATAGTCCTTTAGCTAACAACAAGGATTTCTTTTCGTTCCGTCGAAGAGACTGGAAGAAGGGATGCACAAAATCTATAACCGTGATGGTTGCCAAAGAATTCAGAATGGAAGAGACAGTAGTGAGAGATGCACTGAAAATTCCTGAGAGAGACAGCCCAGTAAGTCCAGGAGTAGAATGAAATTTAGAGATGAGAAAATAAGGTACGATCTGTAATGAACAAAAAATAAAAATTACTAAATTAGAATAAAAGACTATTGTAAGAAAATGTAATTTTATAATTGTAAAACGAAATTATGTAAAATTGTACGTAAGTATGCAATTTATGCAATTATATCTCTTAATCTAAATTAAATTATCTAATACTGTAATACGAGGAATGATTGCCAAGTCGAAAATCGCCCCAGAATTAATAAACTCCGGTAAACTTGGGGGTCTGGGGTTTTTGGCCACGAGGAATCGATTGGCGCCGGTTTTGAAGCGCTACGGTCGAGCAGTTCGGAGTTACAGATAGGATATTTTCAAACTTTATTAGTTCGCCATAATGGCTACTTAAATTTTCAAGCGGTAACGTGCTGCCATCTATAGCCAATATGGCGAGCTAATAAAGTTTTATGTTTATGCTGTTATAGGTTTAAAATATGTTTCTTATGTATGTATATATGTTTGGTTTTTCTAAATAAATTTGTCAAAAATATTGAACTTCAACACATTTCAATCTTTACCTTTGTATAGAATAGTTCCCTTTCCAAACTCTAACTTTGTTTAGAATGGTTTACAATGGTGCACTTTAACCGGTTATCTTTTCACCAATGGTTTCACAAATTTTCTTATGGCATGTATTGTTTTGATAAATCACAATTGAAAATTTAAATCTTCGAGTTAGCTTCGATACCTGTTTTCTCCGAGCGGAGCTCGGTCACCCGCTGGTAAATATTAATTTCCTAATTGCTACCTTAATTTAACCCTTATTAACTTCATTCTAAAATGTTCTTAGATGTTTAAGATCTGATTTCCACTTTTTATTTAATTATTCTGCACGCACTCTATAAAACTGCTCATTTTAGATTTTCTCGTGCTTTAAGCGAAGGAATAAAAATACCCAATGCTCAAAACATTCATCTAAATGTACCTAAATTTCCTCTTCCTTAGAAACCCCCATGAAAATCTCATAATAAAAAATCAGAAGGGAAAAATTTTGGTCCCTTTTTCTCATCTGTGTTACAATGTAGACTGAGATATTTCATAGCTTCTTATTTGTACATAAATTATGCTTCCCGGGATGGCATAAATTAAAGTTGAAAATTCAAAAGTGTCTTCTTTTTGACTGTGCAAATGTTTATATATATGCAATCGGATCAGAATTTCTATGTATATAATGGATAGAAATTCAGCTATTTATTTATTCTTATAATAGGCGTTACATATTTATTTATTTATTTTTTCTCCTATAAAAACCTAAATGATATTTTTTACATCAGATTATAATGATAAGTAATTTTGTTAAATGATATGAAAATAAACAAGAATCTTAATTTATTTTCGTTTCAAAACGCATTTTTTAACTAAATTAATTTATTTCCAGCTCGAAAAAACTTACTTGATCATATTTTGTTAATCCTGTTTCTCTGTTGTTTAAGATCGGGTCACACATGAAATAAACGGCATACAAAATGATCCCGTGCAGGGTTGCTATGATATACAACAGGGAAACAAATGGCGCACTAATCAAAAGAGCCCTGTGGATTAAAAAAATTAGACAGCATCATAAAATTTTAATAAATTGTTATATTCAAGGGCTGCCTAAAGAGTATCCGACTTTTGGTCAGGAAAAATATATTACTAACGTGACGAAATCGGGATTCTAATCCCCTTCAAAGTACGGATCTTGTGTCTTAGCACACTTAGTCCACCGATTTATCCGCTGCCAAAAACATTTCTAGAAGGCTTCTTTTGGAATGATGTTCATCTTGTCTGTCGCTTCAATTTTTGAATAAACCACTTCATATATTTTACCCCCACAGCACCATCTCCAAACTTTTGCTTAAACTTACGAATTGTTTTGCTTTGAGGATCACAAAACTTTTGTCTAAATTTCTTTGTATCCGTGCTCAATCATTAATCTCTTGAGACCAGTATTTCAGAAGTAAATGCTTGTGATCTCCTAGATTATCTCCCTCACATTCATCAGACATAAAAAACACGGCGATATCATATTGACTCTATTACATACAAAATGAGGCTATCATATTAATATTGAGATAATGTACAAAAGGTAAAATGTGAAAATTTAAATAGATTGATTATAGAGAACTTCCAGAGACATCTGGAACAAAGGAAACTGAGTATAAGAAGATTCACAGAACGGGAAATAATATGAAGTGTGAAAAAGATTGATATTACTTAAATTTTGTAAAATAAGAAAATTTCTAATAATATCAAGAGCTCAGTTCCCTTTTTTACTTAACAGATTACATATAACTAGACATCTCTAATGAGTCAGGAAAATAGATGACGTTAAGTTAAAAAGATAGTAGAAGCCGGAGAGAGAAAGTACTTCTTTTTCAGATCACGCACGATATTTTCACTTTTTACCATCTTTCACAAGTATAATTCAATTTCTAAACTGTACAGGCAAGACTAAATTTGTTTATATTTTGTCTTGCCTATTGAGAATTTTTGTGTAGTTTTGATCTATTTAATAATATCAACTTTTTTTGCGATTGCCGGGATGTCTTTTCTGTATCATTGCGTTTTTTGAACGCAATAATACGAATTTTGAAATATGATAATCTCAAAACATGGCAAAATTCTAATATTGCTGTTTTTCAAAATCAATTAATTTATTATAAATTGTATGTTCTACTGTTGATAGCAGTTAGTTTGATTTTGGAAAGTAATTTGCATCGTCATTGGTATGTTATTAACTGTGAATTTAAATTTCACAAAATTGTCATTGATTCCCATTTGCATAACTGATTAAAATTGAATTAAGTTCATGGATATGAGATATAAATTAAATTTTGTCTTACTGGTGAAAGTTAATGCATAATTGCGCATCTTGCCATTGATGCTCATAATGTTAAGAACAATTTTTGCTGCTGGAAATAAATGTTCTTTTCTTACTTTATGCTTTATTTAGTGTGTTGGTGGATAATATTATATAAGAATTTCATTAACCCTGCTTTTCTGTTATTTATTCACGAATAAAGCGTTCGGGTCAAAATAACCCTACTAAGAAAACTAACAGTTCTTACTGTAATGTACAGGTACCATTTAAGAAATTATTTAAGCAATAGTACTATATAGATCTAATAAAACAAAGCAGCTATAAAAATATAAAAAAGTATTTGAAATTGAAACGCACAATAGTATAAAGCATCCATAAAAATAACACAAAAGGTTTCGAAATTTTACATCAGATTTGCAAATGTAATTCTTACAATTGCAGCATAACATATTAGTTTTTTTTCATTGATTTATGGACAGATGGTTGGCACATGGTTATTTGCAACTTGCACGTTTGATTTATAATGAATATTCTAAGCAAATCTCGATGGTACATTTTCCAGTGTAAATCTGTGTTGTAGTACGCACGAAATATTACTGTCACATAAAGTCCACATTTAGATGACTTACTTGGTATATACTGTTTGAAAGGACACTAAACAAGAAATAGAACAGATTGTGCATTTACAATATATTTCCATTCGGATTATATAATTTTGGTGGAATTTCTATCCACTTTCCCAAGGTATCTCGCACTGCAACTAATTTATCCAATTTTTTTCCTTGACGAGTGGATTATTTATTAAAACAAATAACACAATAGAGTGCAAGATGTTTTTAAGAATACTTCGAGGACACGAAATATATTTCTGCCAGTTATAAACACCATCTAACAATAATAATCCAATATATGCCTGAAAATTTTTACTTTCGATACTGCTTGCACTTTCTTCCATAAACATTTTCTTTTCAATATTAGACATTCTTATTATTTCTTTTTCAATTGCAGAATTGAATACTATCACCAACGCACTTTTTACGACTGTTATTCTTGTCATTACATATTTAATGAACACCTGGGGTAGTTTTTATAATATTAACAAATGTTGATTGAGAAGAATGTGGTAGAGGATACAACCACTTTATTTCACTAGTGTTGAACTGAATATTGTCCTTACAGTTCGTTTTTTGAATATTGTTATCAAAATCATTGTCAAAACTTTCACTCTAAATTTTCTTACCTGGATACTTCTTCGCTGTCAGAAGCTTCTATTAATTTAGCTATATCAGCGTGATCCAAATATATGCAATTCGACATTTATTATTTCACATTTAAGGGCACAAACCTTTTACAATATATCAGAAAATGAAATACAGTAAGAAAAAAGAAATGCTTCAATAAGAGCAAACAATTTAGTCCCTTGTAAATCGTACTTCTTTTATTTTATTTTGCACGCGCGTTCTTGACATGTAACCAAACACATACGTGAATGAAACAGGTTTCAAAAACGGATAAATTAGAGAAATTATTGTTATTATTATTTTTTTAATTATATCAAACAAAACTGAGCATGTATGAGTAAAAATATAAATGTTTTTTTTCCCATCGAGTCATATTGACCCGAATGATACATTAGGTATAAATTGGAAAATATTCTTTCGAAATAAGACAAGCCTAAATCCCTCAACGAATACATATTTACTTTATTTACCAAAGATGCAAAAAGTTTCATGAAAATATCCCTGTACCATATGTTTTTACGAAGATTTAAATTTTATTTCAGGTCATATGGACCTGAACAAAACAGCAGGGTTAAATCTACCTTATTTTTCATCTGTTATTTAAAATTTGTCTAATTTTTTATGGTGATTTCATGGGTATTTACATATGTTGGATTTAAGTTAAGATGGTTATTTTCCAATTTTTATATTAATAAGGATTATCTAAGTTAATATAAATTTGCAGACTATGTCGGGAGTTTTTGAATTTGCAATATATTAGTTGATTTTACTAAAACTATTTTGTAATACTTGTAAACTAGATTTAAATATGTAGATCAGTGCACTGGAAATTTTTAGGTCTCCGAGAACTCGGGAATATTTTTTGAATTCATAAAGATTAGAAACATGCGTGTATATTGAATATAATTTCTCTATGAATTTTCTTACTCTATTATTTTAATAAAGATGGAATGTAAAGTGATTTGATAAATGAAGAAAATTATTTTAATATGACAATCCTTTTTCTCTTTTATCCTAGAACAAGCAAAAAATAACACATTTCCTTTGCACTCAGACAGTTTGTGCAAAATAAAAACAAATGGTTTAAATTAAAATACTAAACGCTTGTGTGCAATGTAAAATTATTAGTTATTTATTTACGAATTCATATTTGATTAAAAGGAAGTTTCTAGGAATTGAAGGATTTTGAGAAGGATTGAAATAAAAATATCATTTTTGTTTCGTTAAAACCATGAATATATTACATAGGTTTCATCAAATGCTTACGAATTTATCATATAAGTTTTACATGTATAATAACGACTTTATGTTGCTTACAGTAAAAACTCCTTATTCGCGCTTCCTTCATTCGCGTTTTCACTATTCGCGGATTAACCCCTTACCTGCCAAGGAAAGCCTACGAGATTCGCTCCCCAGTGCCACCGATTTTCGAAGCGTACTACGGAAAGGCGTATATATACGCCCGCGGCAGTCAACGCATCGGCTTAGCGAGGCGTAAATATACGCCCGCGGCAGGCAAGGGGTTAAACAGATGCGACCCAATTCCTATATTCGCGGCTAAAAATATCTTTATTCGCGGATCTAATAAGTACATACACAATAATAAAATGATTCCAATAGGTATCCAACCCAATATCCTTTGTAAATGCCGTCCAATCAAAAAGTAAAATAGATCTTATTATAACTTTGTCTAAAGTATGTTATTAAATGCAATCTGCAAACATAGCCGAAATTGCGAATGAAACAGGATGAGATGGGTTCGAACAGATAGAATCAAGTGACATTTAGGAATTGCTTGAATCGCAAGATGAAGATTTGACTGAAACCGACTTGGAAGAAATATTAAATTCACAGCCTATTGAAGAAGAGGCTTCAACAAGCACTGATATTTAATTTGAAAAATCTTAGTGAAAGTTTAAGAATGGCAAATGAGCTTCGCGATTTCTTTATGAACATAGATCCGTCTATGGAACGAAGTCTTATTTTTAAGAGATAATCCGACTGCTGCGTATCAGTTTGAATTGAAGGAACTTTTAAAAACTGTTAAGCAAGAGAAAATTACAAAATTCTTCAAACCATTGCCTAAGCCTTAAGATAATTAATCAAAATGTTCAAAAACTTCAATTAAATTGATTTTTTTTATATGGTTTTTTTTTTTTTTTACCTAGGAACGTATCCCCTATAATACCATATAAATTAACATTCCGTATTCACGGTTTTCGTATTCGCGGCATATTTATGGAACATATACCCCGCAAATAAAGAACTTTTACTGTATTTTAAGTATATGCCCACGATATTATCTGCAAATTTTACTCATATACTAAATATTATAAAGAGGTTTTCACCTACCACCTAGCTCTCTCAGTCTTGCTCAGGCTAAGTAACCGTTGAACTCCGGTCTGATTGGCACCGTACGCTACGATACCATAAGACATTCCTTGAAATAATCCGTTCCAAAATGTGTATCTTGTAGTAAAATCTGCTTGGAAGCTGTAAAGGAAAAATTTACATTATATTTTTTAATAAACGAAAGAAAAATACTTAAAAAAGGATTATTATTCGTAACGTATAAAAATATTGCTAACTACCTTCAGTAATTTAAAATCTAATTATCATTTTCAGATGCTAAATCAACTTAATTATTTTCTGAGTTTAATAATTGAAGATATCGCTTTTCCAACTGAAACGATATTTAAAGTTTTTATTTTTTAAACATAATTCTATTAATAATATTAATAGATTTCTTTTATAGAAGTAAATATTTTTAGTAATTGATTATTCTTTGCTTAAACTATTGTGACATTAATTAGTAACTTTCCGTATTGTAATTTCGTCTGTATCTTTTTCAGATTTTTTTTGCTTGATTTAAAAATAAAAGATTTTCTAAAATTTAATCTATATTGCTCTTGATATTAACTGTCAGGTTTATAGAATTACGTTTAAGATAACAATTAAAATAAATAAGTAAAAAGAAAAATGTGTCTTTAAATCAAAACAATAAAAGGAACTAATATTGAAATAATTCTTAAAAAAACAATGAAACAATGAATAAATAGCATATATTTCTATTAAGGAGACTTCAGATTAGTAACTCTACACAACTATTTTTACTAAGTATTTCTATTATAAGTCTCTTCATGTTAAAAAAGAAATTTGTGGATAATAACACAATTTTGAATAAACCTTGACAAACAAAAAGTTATTGATATTAGAAACCATTGAACTGAGTTGCCGTTTACTTTAAGATGGGTGATCATCAGACATCGATATTTTTTATTTGATTTTTTAAAGCTAATATTTTTTTTATAATTAAAAAACAGGGATATCTGGAGCATTTCCTTCAAATCTAGTATTGCAAACTAGCTTATTTGAGGCTTTAGGCTAAGCTTATAATTTTTATACTGTGACGACTCATATTTTTCACTATGATTAGCGCAGTATAGCCTACTTTTGACTCTTGCGCCATTAAAATTAAGTTAACCAACCAATTATATTTTTCATTTAAGCTAATAATTCATTTATAATAAAAACACAGGGATATTTGGAATATTTTTTTCAAGTCTATTATTGAATATTAACTTGTTCGAGGCTTTAGGTTTAGGTAGTAATTTTTCTGCTTCTTTGATAGACATTTTTCATTTGAAATTAATTAACATACTTGAATGCATTCAGTCTTCCTCCTTCTTTAGAGCGGTCCAGAACATTCGTCCAACCTCCCGAGTCGATGATTCCAGATATGAATAACATAAGGGCAGTAATAAACATCATACATGTTTGAAAAACATCTGTCCATAGAACGGCTTTCAAACCTCCCTGTTGAATAGTAGCGTGTCGTTTCACTTATATCAATTTGTTTAAATATTATTTTGAACTGTATTTTATTACACCTGATTTAATTACAAATATTCAAATAATTTACTCCCTTGAAAAATCATATTTTATGGTAATATATAATATAAGACATTACATGCACGTAAGCAAGCTCTAACAAACAATTAAAATTTATATCGCATATGATTGGACTAATTTGGATTTAGAAATTGTTAGTTTATATAATATATTTTAATTAATATAATCATTTAGCTGTGAAATCTTCTTTAAAAAATTCGATTACAAATTCATTTAAATTCAAAGAAATTAATTAATATTGTTTATTTGATGAAAAAATGTATAAATTACATTAATAGTAGTTAAAAGAAATGACTAAATTTATCAAAATGAAATCCAATATTTTGGGTAGATTAAAGATTAATTGATTTTTATAGAATTTAAAATTAAAAAAAATGAGTAAGAATAGAATGAAATTTGGTAAAAATTTTTGGATATTAAAATTTTTTTCTAAATGTTTTAAAAAAGAAATGTGAAAGAGGAAGAGAACTATTATTTGTTTGTGCTACAATTTTTTTATAATGAAAAATTAAGAAAAAAAGAATTTCAGTTCATAGTTACGTATTACGTTGCATTTTTTATAATTATATATTATCATATTTAGGCAAAGTAATTGTTTGATATGAAATAATAATCATAAAATGGCATTTAAAGTAATTTCAAGTCAGAACAAATAAATAGTACTAAACAAATTTATTTGTATATTTTTTCATTCATATAAAAAGGTTGTGTATTTTTATCTCTTATAAAATATATGAAATGAAATATATTACTTACAATTGCACAATAAATTGAGCATATAGCACCAAACAATAAGATTGATATTTCTAACGGCAAATCAGTTACTGCATTTATAGCTAATACTGGAGTATACAGAACTGAACTATTCCATAATATCTAGAAAGAAAAATGTCTTTCAGTAAAAATCCAAAACAAGATTTCCAGCCGTAAATTATTGGATATAAAATTCTGAAGCTTACCATTTGAATTATGAACATAGACGAAATGGCATACCTTGTAGCCTTATCAAATCTCATTTCTAAATACTGAAATAAAAATTATAGTAATTGTTATAGTGTAAAAATGTAACTGTAAGCATCCTTTCAAAATATTGGTCGTGAGTTCTGCATAATTTTAAATACGTTGAAACAAATAAAATATTTCAATAATTCCAATGAAGTAGATTGTTATACAAAATGAATAGATTATCTCCTATTTTATAAATCCTGTTTTTAGGCATTTATCAACTAAAAGGGCTATTTTCGGATTCACCTGACCATGCTTTAAATCTAAGGGTTCCTCTGAAAATTATTGAATCGTTTACTGAGTGTTTAAAAATATTTGTGTTAGTTTTTATTATAAGAAATGACTATTTTTAACCTATGATTATCGATTAAAAATATTACTCCTAAATTATTTTATAGTATAAAAATTATTTAGAAATGTTTTTATATTTTATCTAAATTTTCATTTTGGAAATGAAACGCGAAGATATAGCTGGGAACATATTTACCAAAACGCCTATGAAGCTGCCTTCTGAGTCATAGTAAAACTGTATGAATAAATTAAATTAGGTCAAGAGAGGAAAAAATAATAGATGCAACAGAGTGACAACCTTCCAGTGAAATAAGGGAGATGCTGAAAATCTGGAAATTATGTATAGTATGTTACATCATCTTCATAAGGTAAATTCCTAGTTAGAAGCTCATTTAATGACTATGCTGTGTCTCATTTTCCCAAAATTTTGAATCGCCAAATTCCAAAATGTCCTTAGATATTCTTCTTGGGGAAAAAGCAGGTAGCAGGCTATAATAAATTACATTATCATAAATTAGTTCGAATATTTTTTTTCTTCTTCGGAATATAACGTACTATCCTTCTTGGCATGAATTCCGAGAGAATTTTTTCCCACTTTATTAATATTTAGCCTTACTAGTAAGATTCAGGAATAAATTAAGGCCGCGGTGGCCCGGTGGTAAAGTCTCGTCTTCGGAACCGGAGGGTTTCAGGTTCGATACTCGATTCCACCGAAGAACCGCCGTGTGAGGGGGTCTGTTGCACGTTAAATCTGTCAGGCCAAATGTCCTCCCACTGGTGTGGCGTGGTGTGGAGAGGGCGGTGCCAGTTCAGGTGTAGTCCTCGTCATCTGACTGTGGTTCAAAATTACGAGGTCCGTCCCAAAATAGCCCTCGTGTTGCTTTAAAACGGGACGTTAATGTAACAAAACTAAACTAAACTCAGAAATAAATTATGCTCATAAAATGAGGTTCAGTTATATTATCTATGAATTTTCACACACACCAAATAAATGGTAATATATTTTAATCAGTGATGGTACATGTAGACACAATCTCATTCGTCGGCAAAATCGATAAGTTCTGATGAAAGCTAAAAAGAGAACTTTAGAAGACAGCCCTGAAGAGGTTTAAGTTGTCGTAATAAATAAAACTGTAAAACGTTAATCACATAATTGTTTGTTTGTTTATTTCTGGTATTATTTTTTTTTTCAGTTTGGTTATATTGCTCATTTTATTTCAATCGTTTCCTCCTGTCTTGATATATATATATATATGTGTGTGTGTTTTAAAAATAAAATATCCTCTGAAAAAAATAGTTTTGTCATAATGTTGCAAAAACATTTTGAATGGAAGCTAAACGATGACATTTGGTAGTGAAAATCAGAAATAATGACTTTTAACAAATGAGTACGAAATAATAATATTGCTACAGTTAACAACAGTGAAAATTTAATATCAATATTTGTAAAATATTAGTCTTTCTCAATAACACATATAATAAAATTGATGCTTTCAAATGGCGTTTAAGAATTTTAGCACTAGGAGTATCGGGCAAGATTAATTGAATTTTGGTAAGATGTGTCCATTTTAACATTCACAAAAACAGATGTTAAAAGAACATTTATTGCAAAAAGTATCGTAATATGAAAAATAAATATTGCAGTCAGCTTACCTCATACACTGTACATACACCACATTGGAAATAAACAGGTATGAAAACATATGCAGCTAATACCATACCAATTCCGTTACCAAGACCCAATGTCCACATCTGCATGCCATACTTATAACTTTCTGCCGGTAAACCTATTGTCGTTAAAGAAGAAACCATTGATGAAGTTGCAGACATGATCACTGGAAGCATAGACATGTTTTTTCCAGCCATGAAGTATTCTCGCATTTTTCCTGCATCTTTTTCGATAGATTTAAATTTGATGCCTATTGCAGTAGAAATGATAAGAGTAAGGACTATGATTAAATAATCAAGAGTGCCTAAGTAATAATCAACAGCCATAGTCAGGTATGCAGTAGGTTTAAAAGAGTTAACAGGATTAGATCAAGAGAGTTCTGAGTTTCAAAGTCTATGCAGAAACACACATACACACAGAAAAAAAGATTATTTTTTATTATGATTTTATGATTTTTTTAAACTTATTTATTAGCCCATAAATTTGGAGAACTATGTTAATTAGGAGATTTGTGAGGTTGCCTTCTGTTTTTAACATTGAATGATTCTGAAAATTGCTTCTGCATTTACGCTGGCTTTTAGTTAGTAAAAAAAATAACTACCGGAATGATATAATGAGAGTTTAAGTGAGGAATAGAGACGGAAAAAACCCACTAATATTAATAGAAATAAATAATTGGTATTTCTTTTACGTAAAGTGCCTTATATCGTAGCTAATAATTGGTTCTGTTTTTAGAGTATTCGAATGCTATAAATTGAAAAAGAATTTTTCGTTTAATTTTCTGGATTCCGAATGGAATCTTGATGAAGTAAGGCAGATGCCTGAACAGATTGATATTACGTTGTTGTACAATTAGCAAGAAATACCTTTTTATAGACTTAGAATTTACAATTCAAATTATATATAAGCCAGTTTTGCTTTCTCTCGGAAATTTAATTAAAATTCATTATACAATTGTCTGTTTGTTTCATTATATAATTGTTCAACATACAACATTTGAATATTTTGTTTTGAATTCGTTCTTCCTAGTATAAATGCGTAAACCCATTTTGAGCATTTGGCAATTGCTGCCAGCATCTCATTCATTTTCAACTTAGTTTCTCTTTAAATGCACGAACACAAATGCAAAAATTCTCTTCATATGAACTCACTGAAATTTCGCCAATATAATGCAATTCTGATGTTGAAATATAATAAATGATACAATGCTAGATTTTTTTATAATTAAAAAATGTACTTGCCTATTTGTCTGTATGTATAAAAATAAAATTTTCTAAGTTTGTTCTCATTCATTCAAGTGCTAATTTTAAATAAATTTTCATATTCTCGCGCATTGATTAATTATTAGCCTTTTCATACAGCTTTTTATTACAAAATCCTCTTGCATAAAATTAAATGTTTATTTGAACATTATACGTTTTTTGAAGAAGTTTGCCGCTTGTATACTTTAATATCTAGAGAGATTAACTATGCATTCCCCATAAAAAAAGTGAAAAGTCGGCGTCCTGCATAGAAGTAACCTGTCTTCCCCATGATCTGGGCCCCTGTCAAAAAAAGTTGTGCAGGGGAATGTGAAATATGAAGTAGTCAAGTCGTACTCTTCGCCTTTGTTAACGCTACTGAACAAACAAGAGACGCTCATTTCGGATTAAATCACTGAGAGCTTTTCTGTCAGCGGGCTTGTGAAGTGCCATAAATAACAATAACAGGAACTTAAATGGAAGCTAAACATTTTAATGCTTTTCTACCCTATCTTTGCAGCTGATCAACGTACAAATTTTGTAAAATTAAAAATGTTAGCTTTTCAGTGACACGTATTCTAAATTCTATGCAGTTTTTTATTTTATTTTTTAATGATTATTATTTTTTATTATTATGTGCTTAATTTTGTCCCATATTTTATCACTTCAAAGCAGTAATGTTTTAAAGCAAATAAGGCTTTTTTATTAGAAGATTATTTTTATTTTCAAAAATGAAATCTTAATTATTTCCATCAAATTTATAAATAATCACCAAGTTCTACTTAATATTTTGCATAAACTTAAAGAAATATTTGATAAAAAAATGTAACTTTTAATCAGTTGGTTTATTTTTGTTGCAAAATATGCATCAGTTTATTGGATAATATATTTTTGTATTGCTAAATAATATAAATATCAGTTGTCAGCAATAATGAATCAACATAAGATTTAGCCTATGAAATCGTTTGCATAACAGGAATGAAGTTGAAATTTTAGAAATATTTCTAAATTCATATGTTTAAAAATTTATATTAATGATTGGGATTTTATAAATATATTAATTTGTGAAATTTTCTAAATGAATTGCAGAATTATATTTTATATTGATATACATATTTAGCATTTTATTTCTTCTTTAGGAATTACATACAATTCATTGATATGGAAAATTGAGTGAATTTGATCAAAGAAATAAGTTTGCAAGAGATAAAAGGCTTTTTAAGAAAGGCTGGAAAGTCTCAAAATGATTCATTTTTGAGTAGCATGTAGGGTGAGAACAAACTGGAATCCTATAATTAAGAGAATTTATTAAACTATCTAGTAGCTGATCATTCAAATTTAAGCGATGCATGACTAACAGTTTCCCGCCCTCTAGCAACAACAACAATTTTCAGAAAATTATTAATTTAGCATCAAGGTTTGTTTACAATACTTTAAGTATTTTTGTTTTTATCATCCTAAGAGATTTTCTAAAGTATTATGCTTTAATCATATCTAGAATCATGTATGTAAGTTTTAGATTCACGTCTAAAAATCTTCGTATCACATCTTTGACAGTGAATGGTTTATCACAATCTTTAAAATTAGCATGAAAAATATTTTAAAAAGTTATTCTGATTTGAAAACCTCAATTGGAATTTTCCTTATAAACGTAGTGTACTGAATTTCATTTCATTTATTATATTACCTGCCTCATTTTTTTCATTTCAATAGGTTTACATGGATAGCAAAAAAAAAAAATGTTTTTTATTATATTCTTAGATTGTATTTAATTCTATTACTAGGATGAATAGCAGTTTAATATCTTTTTTCTCTCAAATATCATTTTCAGAATAAGGAAATTTAACATTACACTGTGTAATAATAGAAAAATTACAATATTCATATGTGCATATTAACATTTTGGAGACATGCTTAAGTCTAAGAGCAAACAGTCGCTAAATGAAGAAGTTGACGTCATTTAAACATCACTGAATAAATGCAGGAAATCTTGGCTTAACCTAAAAATCGCCGAGTAAACTCAAGAATCGATACCTCCCCCCCCCAGTACTCATTATTAGTAAAATTAGAAAAATGCTTTTCCTTAGGACTTCCTCACATACTTATATAGTGAGGAACCTTCTGTCTAATAAAGAAAAACGATTGTACATTTTAAGTTTTTCCTCTAGTTCCATATTATGCAAATAAAGCATATCTTCAGAAAAGGAAAGAAAAGATGTCAATAAAAAAGAAATGAAGATTCAGATTTTTATTTATATTTTTTCCCAAATTGGAAATATTCTAATTATATCTTTTGAACAATTACTTTAAATCTGATACGAAACATACTTTTCTCCGTTTCAAAAAAGAAACTTTATGCGAAGTTACATCTTACATAAAATATTTGTTTCTTTGCTAAATAATTTATTTTATTAAATTGCTAATTACTCTCTAATTAATAATGATTGACAGTAATTAGAATGCTCATTGACGATTAAGGAGTATTGGAAATCCTCAATGGAGCATCTTTTTTTTTAGTAAAATGACCGTATCCGCACAGCATTGCCGGTGGCATAACACTCAAGAGAAAAAAATTAGCTTTAAAAGTAAGTATAGAAACATCAAGCAAACATAAAAATATATTTAGAAATAATCAAAATGAACTGCTAAACTACTTTTTATTGCGCACATTCAGAAACACTGGTTAAGCTTTGATATACAATCATTTGAAGTCTTGCTAGGTCGGTAATTTTTCGTTGGAGATTTTGTTACCGTTACACAATTGCTGCTGTTCGGGCCGCATTCTGTTATTTGCTAAAATTTGTTGATAAATTACTTTTTTGGAAAAAAAAATGATTGTATAAAGAAGCTGTTCCGAAAACTTTAGACGGTTTAAGAAGTTTTTAAAAAATATAATTGTTCATAGACAAAATAATACACTAAAAATCTACAATAGAAATGCTGTTTTGAATTTTAAAAATATACAAATAACTCATTGTACCTACTGTTCCACTCTTGTTTATCAACTCTGTTTAATTTAATGTAAAAATAGGATTATACTCGTTTCTTAATATTTCTTTGTAAACTATATTGGTTTGTTTTTCCTGCTGGGCCCAAGAAAAAAAGATTTTTTTTGGATGCAGTTCTAGAAAGTACCACATAAAGTTGTCCATGAGAAAAGCATTCATCGCTTAGGTCAATTCCAGAAGTGTGAAACGTTTGTCCTTGAATAATTAAAATATCAATTTTAAAACTTTTTTTTATATATAATTTTAATACAAAAAACTCTTCCCCAATAAATGCCATACAAAATGATACTATTACCGATTTCCCATCCTTCTTACTATTTTATTAATCCGTTGGGTTTGTTTGCTTGTATAGTGGGTGTGTATGGTGTGGGAAATGAACACAACAATGATCAGTCCTTCAGTATACGACACAACATGACGTTTATTTACAGCGCAAAGACGACAAATATTTGCTGCACAACTATGTGCAGAAAACAACTATATACAGCCGAGAAGAACATACTGGACAGCACACAACCGTACTGTACTGCAGCCCACAATAACAACAGTAGTCCACACGCTGAAATCCCGTAGTGACAACGTCCACAGTTCACAAAGCGGTCAGACAGGATTCAGCAGGAGAGGGAATCTTTTTCTATCTACACTCTCTTAGGTTTCTCCTGAACAGGCTGAAATTACTCCTCTTCTTCTTGCTTTCAATGCCGACTCACTACTTTACACAACGGGACTACATCTCACTTCAAGACTGTTCACGATAACGGCACAATGGACTACAACACACGACACGGGCTTCGTCAGAATACGCCAAGCAGCAATTCAGCATCCCTTCGTTGCTTCGATAGCCTTCCGGTGACTCCTCTGCTCAGGACTCTTCTTCAAGATTTCTCAGTTCAGGTCTACCAATCGATCTCACAGTTCTGGATCGACACACACAACAGACTTCAACAGAAGACACAACGACGGCACACAACAAACAAGCACTCCGCTGATACTTTGGTATTCTCCTCCGCTCAAGACTCCTCAATTCCAGACCTCTCAATTCAGGTCTACTCAGTCGGCCCCCGCTGCACTTCACTTCCCCACGTTAGTGGAGAGGTTCGACGAAGTACCCGCCTTGCGAAGCCCGCTTTCACTTCTGAAAATATGAGTTGGATTAGACGAGGCGCCTAGCCCCGGCAGGGGCTTATCTCCGATGATGGTAAATAGGATGAAGCCTAGCGGTCGATAAAATGCCGTGATCGTCTGCGAAAATTTCAGATTGCAGCTGGTTAAATAGTATTAAGGAGCTGAGTGTGTGCGTGAGGTGGAGAGTATCAGGACTCGATCTGATTGGTTGTTGTTAGGGTGAGGGTGAGGGGGTATGCCGTCCAGGACTACTTTGAGTTTAGCATGGGTTTATTTCGTCTACGTTGTATTAAGTGCATAAAAAAATAATAGTTATGATACATTTAAAGGGAGCGTTAGCTATTTGTAGAGTAAAATATTACGTGCTCTTTTGGTTTTAGTATCTGGGGCGTATTTGGGAATATTAGCTATTGTGATGTTATCTATTGTTTCTAAGTTGTTAAAGAATTTTTCTGCTAGTTTGGCTATGAATTTTTTGAAGGAGGGGGGGGGGGGTAATCTAAACATTTATAAATGTTGGTGTTAGGCATAAAATATTTCATATTGCAGAATTGACGTATTAAGTTATTTTGTTCTACTTCTAGTAGTCTCAGGTTGGTTCTGGCAGCATAACCCCACACAGGGCAGGCATATGTTAGTACTGGACGTAAATAGGCGGTGTAAATAAGTATCTTGTTTTGCCTACTCATTTTGGAGTTTTGAGAAATTAAGGGAAAGAATTTACGTATTAGTTCTCGAAACTTTTTAATAGTATAATTAAAGTGGGGTTTCCAAGTTAGTTTACTGTCCAATATGACTCCTAAATATTTGCATTCCTTAGACCACAGGATGGGCTGATTTTTAATTATGAGGGGGGGGGGTATTTTTTAATAAATTTATTTTTACTAAAGAGAATTGCTTCCGTTTTACTGGCGTTAATTTCTATTTTCCGAGTAATGAACCATTCCTCCAGAGATTTAATGTGTCTGTTAAGAGCTATGGTGATGAAATTTGGATTTTTGTTTCTTGCTAGAATTGCGGTGTATAAACACAGCATGGTGTTAAATTGTTTGGGCATATCATTAATATAGAGAGAAAAAAGAATTGGCCCCAGCTTAGATCCTTGCTGGACACCTGCATTGACAGGTTTGAGTTCCAAGTATACCTGATTTAATTTGATTTTAAAGGATCTACAGCTGAGGTAGGAAATTATAATATTGACTAGGTGTGGGGGAATATTGTAGTTAATAAGTTTGTAAATAAGGGCGTCGAGCCAAACTCGGTCAAAAGCTTTCTGAATGTCGAGGAAAACAGCAGCAGTTTTTTGATTATTTTGGAATCCTTCTTCTATGTATTCAACTACATGGAGGAGCTGATGCGTAGTAGAAAGGTTTCTTCTGAAACCGTACTGCTCCGGAATGAGAATATTATTTTTGTCCAGGTACACGCTAAGTTGCTTTAGTATAAAGTGTTCGGCGATTTTACTTATAGAAGGTAGTAATGATATAGGTCGGTAGCTACTGGGATCCGTTGGATCTTTTCCAGGTTTAAGAATTGGAATAACTGCAGCTGTTTTCCAGACTGAGGGGAAGTAACCAAAAACAAGACAACTATGTATAATGTTAAGAAGGAATTTTAAGTAGTTATCTGGGAGAGATTTTATCATTTTATTGTTAATGCAATCAATGCCTGGGGCTTTTTTCACATTTAATTTTTTGATATAATTTGTTAAATCCGTAATAATAGGGTGGGGGGATGTTTTCAAATTTAGTCGGAAGGGAGGTGCAGAAGCTTTTGACTGTATTATTTACAGTTTGTTCAGATCGAGTAATGTCGCGATCAGTAATGTCATTTAGCTGAAATTGTTTCTCTAGGCTAAGCGCCAAGCAGTTTGCTTTTTCATCATCTTTAGTTGCAATACTAGCAGGGCCTTTAAGGGCCGGAATGTTAAGTTTTTTGCTTTTGTATTTTTTAACAAGTTGCCATAATGATCCGTCATCTGTGTTGACATTGATAAATTTATTTATTATTTCGTCACTTTTCAATTTATTGTTCAATTTTTCAATATCCTTGTTCAGTCTATTCATGAATCTCTTAAAGAATGGGTCTCTGGTATTTTGAAAAAAATTTCTGGCAATGTTCCTGTCCCTTATTAAGTCGCGCATTTTGGGGTCAATAAAATTTTGACTATTTATAATTGGGGTTGAGGATAGATTCTTAGCATTGATTATTTGGGATTCAAACAGTTGAACGTACTGATCAATTTTTACAGTGCTGGTAAAGTCTTCGATGAGCGGCGTTTCCGATTGGCCGAGAGTCAGCTTGAAGTTATCCCATTTAGTCTTAAATTTTCTAGTAGTGCTGGGGAGAGAGTATTTGAAATAGAAGTTTAAGAGTACAGGGTTATGGTCAGAACTAAGCTCCGGTAGTGAGTGGATTTCATAAGGGTACAGGAAATTTTTTGTTAAAGTTAAATCGAGAGTGTTAGCAGAATTCGTACCAAATCTGGTAAGAGAAGTGGGTGCTATGATATCTAATCCGGCCTGTTGCGCGAATGATTTTAGTGCCTTGCCTTTCAGGCAGTTGCAATTACATCCCCATGTGGATGTAATTACAACTGCATGGTGGGCATTAAAGTCTCCACAAAAAATTATATTTTGGCCTACTTTTATCACTTCTGCAGCTTCAGATGGCTGCTTATATAGCAGCGAAAGGCGGGGCTAAAATCTTCTGGAACAATCAGGATCATTCTAGACGTATATCGGTTCCTAATGGACGGATGGGGAAAATTCTCGAAGTTTCAGGCATTCTCCATTTTGACGCCAAAGTCGCCAAGTCGACAAATAGTCGTCACACGCTGAAATCTCTGACGTCATACCCGGGCACCATTCAATGCAGATGACTAAAAATCTGTCTTCTGTACGATGACATTATTAGTGTGGGAAAGCAGAATTACAGACTCATAACAATAAATATATCTCCAATGTGAGTTAGTTTTTGGGTGAATAATAAGTTTTGAATCGCTGTTTAAAATCAGACGCATGTAAGAAATTTATCGCATATGCATACCACAGCTCTATCTGTTTGCGCTTGCGCAATTTGAAATTTTCGCACAAGCGCTTATAAGCGTATTACGCATGCGCGAAATGTAGTACGAAAATAATTTTCAGCGCAATTATAAAACTTCTTTTTTAAATTCTGATATGACTTCAATATACTAAAACCCTCTCTAATAAATGCTATACAAAATGATATAAATATCTCCAGTATCAGTTAACTCGTTCTCGAACTTTTCTGGTTTAAACATACAGACAATTTCAGGTGGCTTCATTTTATACTATATATAGATAATCTCAATTTTGATAAAAAGTAAATCAACTTAAAATTGATTTGTTTCGGTACATTTATTTCTGACAGTTATTCAGAATTTTTAATCCAATTATTTGTAAATTTATGTGTTATGGCATGTGGTCAATGATAAATAGAAACGAAAGCTATAACAAATCTTTATAACCAGTCAAATTGTCTGGAATAGAATTCGAAAATGTTAAAAAATAATTTACACATTTTTAAAGAATTTATTTAAGTATTCATCAAAATTTTATAATAAATATGAAATTGTATTTTATTTCAAGCAATGGATTTAAATATAAAATAAATATTTCAGTTCTTTCCTGGATATAATATAAATTGTATTCACTTTCTCGTAATTTTTAAAATAATATCTAATTGAATTATCATTGATATATAGTTTTCAAGACAACCTCTTGCCAATATTTTAATACAATAATTTAGATAATTGATATAATTCATTACAATATTTTTCGTAATTTGGAATCGTAATGTTTCTTGATTATTTTATTTATAAATAATAAAAATGACACTAACAAAAATATGCACACGTATTTTTTATTTTATATTTCATAAAAACAATATTTTACAAGATATTTACTTTACATTATTGTCATAGAAATTGCGCGAGTAGAAATTAAAAAAAGTAGGTGAAATTAATATTTCCTTAATAAACCTTAAAGCTCGCACTTATTTTCTCTTTAATGATTTACTGAACATGCTTTAAAAAGAAAATTTGTAAAAATGTAATAGAATAACAGCAGAAACATTAAAACACATTATGAATTTTTTTATTTTTATCTGAAAAGCATATTTATAAATATATAAAATAATGATTAATTGAGTGAATGAAGAAGAGTCTTTCTATAAAAATGAAATGATTTCCAATAATTTATTTGATCTTTATATTTTGATTATTGTTAGATAAATATTTTTATTATAACCTAGAATATTAAGTTTATTAATTTTGATATAACAAAATGAAGAATTTTTTTTTCAGTACCTTCTATAACACAATATAACTTATAATTTTGGATATTTAATACAATACATTACGCTGTATTAATCTCCGTAACCGTAAATTTTAAAAACTATAAAATGAAATCAAATTTAATACATATTAATACATGAAATATAATAGAATACATACTGAAGCTCAAATTGTAAACAGCAAACCTGAAATACTTACTAACAAAAAGTTTATTTGATATAAAAGTTGCATTAAATACGAAGAAAGTATAATAACAATGTAAAAGAAATAAATATTTTTAGATATACAAATTAAAGTGGCATATTGATCTTCGATTTTCGGAGTTTGT
The DNA here is from genome assembly GCA_026543055.1 of Argiope trifasciata. NCBI lineage: Eukaryota > Metazoa > Arthropoda > Arachnida > Araneae > Araneidae > Argiope > Argiope trifasciata. Next base: position 1,821,119 of record JAPMOQ010019505.1, read on the forward strand.
TTTCAAGGAAAATGATAATTGTTGTCTATTACAGTTCAAATTAGTTTCAGAAATATTTCGACGTTTGAATAGGGTTATCGGTGTTACAGTTATTTCAAGGTGACCAGTATCAGATAGATGCCACTTGATGACTATGATCGTTTAATGCTTGTGAACATCTTATAGAATTCATATCGAACTATCGATTCCTTCAACGGAAAAATTCACTAAAATGCTGGTATACATCTTGTAGAATTTATATCTGACTATCGATTCCTTCAACGGAAAATTCACCAAAATCATTTTATAGTATCACCAAAGTATAGCATTTACAAAGAATGATGTGTATTGTTCAAATATATATCACAAAAGCACAATGCCTCTTGAATCGTTTTTCTTCTATTTAAAATTAGTCAAATTCATTTTGTAGATTCTATACCTTGGTATAGCATCTACAAAGAACGATATGCATTGTTTAAATATATAATGCTTCTGGAATTGTCTTCTTTGAACGAGAAATTCACTAAAATCATTTTGTAGAACCTATTCCAAGGTATAGAATTTACAAGGAATGGTGTGTATTGTTTAAATATATGATGCCCTCAAAGCATAATAACTATTGAATTGTCTTAGAGATTGACTTTATTAAGACTTAAATGATAATTTTCATATTTATTGTTTTAATGCATTTAGAGTAGAAGGCTATCCACGACTGATTGATAATATTCGAATTCTCACAAATTCATCCAAAAAGATATTTTGGCTTTTGTAGATCTAAAAACTTTACTCTTGAACACAGCAAAATTATGGTCATTCACCTCTATTTAAGAGTCAAGACTCAATACAAAAAGATTCTAGATGCATCTTAATATAATTCATTCCTTCTAATAAGGAAAAAAAGCACTTTCAATGCAAAGGAAATTCTCGTGTTTAGAGACATCGTATTTAATGTTTGCTATACTTTAGGGCACATTATTAATGGTGTTACTGTAAAAATACATTTATAGGGCCGATGTTCACGAATTTTGTTTGAGGTTTGTCTAAAGATATATCAAATATTGAAATATTTTTGTCAAGAGATTGAAAATATTAAAATAATAGTCTCAGCCAACAAACTCATACAGGGTATCTTGAAATAGAGTGACGATTTTCAGAAACGCATAAGATGAAAAGGGTCAAGATAAAAAAAACGATTCTCACTACAAATTCATGTGAGAGAGCATAGATATTTCCTCCATCAGTTTTTGGTTTTAGTCAAAAAAAATTGTAGACGAATGGTGACGCAGATAGCAAGAATGTAAAAAAAGGAAATAATTGGGAGTTACGGCACAATTGTTCCACATCTATCAGCAAATGATCGTAAGTCAAAAGTGTAAACTCTTCTGAGACTGTGTATGATGTTTATTTGATATCTGAATAACAAAAAAAAATCAATACAAAGGACTTTCAACCACATCTATTGACAATTTTTTGACCTAAAACGAAAAACTGGGAGAGGAAAAATTTATGCCGCTTAACATGAATTTGCTACAAGAATTATTTTTTAACCTTAACCGTTTTCCTCTTATGCCTTTTTGAAAGTCTTCAGTCGATTTTACAACACCGTGTTTGTATGAATTTCGAACTTTTCGTACATAAAGAAAATATATGAAAATACGATTACAGATTTCCCTCTTTGCTGAGACCAAGTCAAATTAAATAATGAACTCAAGTTGTTAGATGAACTAATCAGTCTAAAGATTTGCTCTTTAAGCGATAAAAATGAAGAAAACTATAGAAAAATTGCGCAATTAATTTTTCTTAGCTCAGAACTGAAAGACAAAGATATATGAAAATGTTCGAAGGTAATTTTTAATCTTATATACAATTTGAACGGAATGCAATTTTCGGTATTAGCTTCATAATGAAAATTTATATATATCATCCAAAATATTTGTTATATCTTGACAACTTCAATAGTTTTTTCAAATCCGTTCATGGTAGTCAAAGCTGTTTGTTCCTCTGGTGTTCCTGGTGGCTCAGGGAGCCGACTTCTTCTTATCCATAGTCTAGTGATTGGACTCAAACATTTTGAATTCGCAGGGATTACATTGTATCTCCAACTACCTGCATAAAAATATTTGCTGATGATTAGTTGTTAAATACAAACATGATTTATTATAAATAAGAAATAAAACTTATACGATTTATGTTACATACAAGAATGCTTTTGCTGTGGTGGTGTTCGTCTGAGTTTCAGAATAATTGCAATATTTCATACATTGTTTAAAAATTTGATGTTTTGTTTTAATCCGATTTTCTTACACTTTCTTTCTTTTAGGCATAGAATACTCCCCCCCCCCTCCAACCGAGAATTTTTACAATTCCCTTTTGGTTGAATGAATTTACTTCGAAATATGATGTTAAGAATATTAGTGCAGGAATTGTTTTTGAAGTTAATATTGCTTGGAGAAGAGCTTGATTGAGAAAAGAGACAACAATTATTCTGGTCTTGAATTTGAGAAAATCAGATCCTCGTTATCTTGCAGAAAGCACACAAAAATTTTAGCTTTTATATAGGACATTTTGTTTGTCATCAAGTTGATCCGCCAAATTACTTCGAGGTTGTGAATGGGTTTGCTGAGATGAAAAGATGTGGTGATAAGGGAGGTAAAGGTATAATGATCATCCACTTCCCTACAACCATAGTGATCCTATTCTTTGATGTGGAATTTCTCGTAGGGAATGCACCAGTTGCAAAGATTATATTGTTAACAGAATTTCCTCCATAAAATTCGTGAAATAAGCCGCTTCGCTTGTTGTAAGTGTGTGGTGTAAAACGGGCAACAGGCTTCAGCAGCAAATGACGATGTTTCTGTCTTAGATTTCTGTAAAATTTTGAAAGTCTGTCTGTCAGGTTGTTTGAGTACAAGTGAGCTCAATAATTATAAAACGCAAGAAGATACACAGATAAAATTTAACACACAGATTCAACATCTAAAATTTAGATATAACTTTTGTATCCAATTCATCAAAGGTTTGACAATCTCTAAACCTTTATTTTTTCATGCGTGTAAACGCAAATGGTTTATATTAATGGATTTTGGTAAGGAATTTTGATCAACATATTAAAGGATCACTTGTAGTAACATATTGAAATTTGATGTCAGTCAGCTGACAAAAATACATCACGTTATATGTTTTTGAATAAATTTAGTAAAAAGTCCAAATTCCTCATATGTATTCAGAGGAAAGGGGAATAATCTGTAATAGAAATTGATCTTTATTGGAGAGTAATCCTTTCAGAGAGATCACTCCCGTTGGCATTCAAAAATATGCACTTTTTATTCTCTAATCCTCCTTGTCTCTTCTTTCAATAAAAAGCTGAAATCTGGTAGATGAAATGATTGGAATTTACTGAAATTGAACTAGAGACCGTACTTGCCACTCGGAGATGTCTCATAGTCATTTCCACGAGTTATTCTAACGTCATGTTTATAGATCAAACATTTCACGTAAGACGAAAGCCATTAATAGCAGAGATACCTATTATGCAGAAATGGGCAGTTCGATAAATTTTCCATAATTAAGAAATGGAAATTTTTTTATTAGAAACTATAAATCTTACGCTAATACTTCAGAAGGAAATTGCTTACCTGTGACTAAAATTGCGAAAAAGACGGCACACAAAGTGAAGAAAAGTCCTATGGGAGCAATCCACACAAATGATATTTTATACAAAATGAAAGGATCGCTGCAAAAGAAAAGAAGTAGTCAGGATGATAAAATATCTAATTTCCGCGCACAGTAATTGCGACGCTTCCAAATTTATCATTTTAAATTATTGCAGCATTTAAAAGATACCTAAATGAAATTCAATAATGTAATCAAATTCATTGTATATTATAAGAAATATTTATACAAAATGAGAACAAAGGCGTACGATTTTACGATTTGAAATACATAATAATTAAGAAGAGAGAAAATGCTCTTAACTCTTCAGGAATATAACATTAATATTTAATTGAGAAATGACTTTTCATCTGTTTTATAGATGGAATTCTTTGAAAAAATAGATATCTGCTCAGAGGTTTTAGAAAACATGTACCACATTTTTTCATAGCAAATTTATATTCATTTTGTAGGTTAAAAAATCAGCTCTTTTGTATTTATATAATGAAAGAGTTATGAATAAATTTGAGATAAGAGGCGGTATTATGATTAAAATAAGTGAAAGCGAATTGTAAAAACAAAATTGTTTATGAACACGTGGTTTTATTAAAATAGAAAATGATTTACCACTTTTCTGGAGTCGGTATTGTGATGGCAGAACACAAAAAAATGTCAGTTATAATTAAACGCAATTCATTTGAATTTGATTGAGTAGAAAATCTATTTCCTGGTTTAATGTATTTGAAGAAAAACCAGTTTCTTTTGATGAAGACTATTCCGAAAAATTATATAACACATAATGATTTACTTTTTAAAATTCTACTTCGGTTCATAAATTATTTTCCCGGTAAAATTTTTTAAAATTAAATTTTCTATTTATAAATGCCAACCTTGAATTTTAAGTCAAGATTATCATAAGTAATCGTTATTTTTTATGAATTTGGTCGTAGTTGCATTCAGGCATATGCAACGAAAAGACTATGGAAAAATACGTAGAATTTGTTTTTATCTAACTAGGTATCATCTTGGTGCTCCAGATTAAAGTTCCGAAACTCTAGTCATTTTAATACTCACTTTTTAGCTGGGATAACAGGTGTAAGTACTGCGGCACATTGCTCTAAACCGTCGCATGCAGAAGTTACGTTTTGAAAGATGGAAGATGAATTGAGAGATGTACAACCACTTGAATCAATTGGCAACGAAGGAGAGTGGTAGCCACTGAAGACGATTCCATAACCAATCCATCCAGTCATAGTAAAACCAACAATGAGTCCGAAGAGTATACACTAAAAAGACAAAATTCAGTAATTAAAATTCATAATTTATTTTACTAGCTTCATAAGTAATCTAACAAATAATTTGAAGTAATCTAATTAAGTAATTTATTTACTAGTATCATCTTAATAATACTTAATATTGGAACTTTAGGTTAACTCTTTCAACCAATTCATTAGTTTCTTTGCTGTTCGATAAGGAAGTAGATGCCGGTGTCCTGGCATGGGGTACCGCATCTTCACCGTCATCTGAGCGTCCTGCTTCGGGCATGGTTATTCGTCATCTGTGTTCTATCTGTGAGGTGTGTGAATGAGTCTTCCCCCTGTAAAAAAAGGTTGAGCAAGCGAATGTGCGAGTGTCATCTTCATATGAGCGCCATCTTCAGACTTCTAGCTTCGGGAGTTCAGGGGGTCTTCACCTTCAGAAGCTACTGCACACCTTTCCGTGGTAACGCGGACACGAGATCATCATCAAGGAAGTAGATAAATTTGTATGTATTAGATGAATATGTAAAATCTCGATTTCTTCTAATAACAAAGAAGAATGTATATGTATATTGGCAGCGCTCTACAAGACAGAATGTTGCATGGGGCTGAATTCTGCATAGGATAGAGCGATTGAGCGAGAATTACCAAATTCGGAATACATATTATTTGAACGGTACTGATTATTTTTATAGTTTTAGTTAATAGAGATCTGGATTTTATCAAGAATAATGTCGAAATATAATTGCATCGAATTTAATTTCATGTCATTTCAAACTTAAAAAGTCTTTTAAATGATACCAATTCAGTAGTCATACATCCCCCTGATTTTTGAAATATTAAATTTCTTTCTATTGTATCATTGAAATTGAATTTTTGTTACAAATACTTAGGAACTTGATTTTCTTTAAATGTTACAAGAAATGGAAGAAAGATTCTATTTAATATCTGAGGACAAACGTAAGTGGTAAGTGGGAATTCACAATATAGTAAAAAGGGCGAACGTGTAATTAAAGCTATTCCAATAGACAATACTATTTAAAACAGATTATCCAGACGCATAAGTTTTTAACGACAATATGAGGTTATAAGATTTGACTCTAAATGGATGTTCATGAATACAATGAATTCAACAGGTATAAAGATATCAAAATAACATGGCTTTAATGTCTGCCAAGTTTTATTATCAAAAAGTGTTTTTTGGAAAAAACAATGAACATCAAACTGCGTATAAGAGGTTTAAAGGAAAATAAATACAAATAATATCTCCTCCA
>JAPMOQ010019505.1:1827291-1857833 GCA_026543055.1 Argiope trifasciata
TTATATTAAAAGGATTTTATGAAATACTTAAATTTTATTACCATAGAAACTTTTTTATTCTCTAAACAAAATTATTAATTATAAATTTTCTTAGAAGTTTGACGTATTTCAGTATTAATATTTTTTTTCTAACTAATTAAATATTCCCAAGCTCATTTGCTTTAATGTTGCGCAAATCTAAAAGACATTTTAAACAGAACTGTTATAAATTACTTTATAATATATATTATATTAATTTATATTCTTAATATTAATAATATATATTGTATTATTATTATTATTAATATATATTATATTCATTTATACTGATATAAACTTGATTTTTGCTCTCTTTTATCAAGTGAAGTTAATATCATCAGTATTTCTTGCCTTAATTTTCACTTTGAAAATGACTAATTTTTTCCACAAGCCATTCTGTAATAATATTTTCTTTTTGATATTTAGTGAATTCTCAAGTCATGACACTTATCTGGTTATGACACTATCTATAATTACACTCCTTATGGTTGTTGCCGGACAAAGGAACATAATTTTCTTATTTTATATGTTGCTAGTAGCAAAATGGATGAATTTTTTATGATAAATTAAATGGTATTTTATCTTAATGTTTCAATAAATTTTCAAATAAAGTGAAAAATGGCCTATATATAAAATTTGATTCTATTTAACAATCAAGTGATAACACACTTGCTAGAATGTGAATAAGACATATGTTTATAAAAATGATATGTGTGAAATCGTGCAAAGTCTGATAAGTTATAAGGGAATGATGGAACTCTTCTATATAATAAGTTGAATATAAATCAGAAAGTACACTAATACTAAAATGGCAGAGAATGAATTGATTGCAAACAAAAGACAGCAAACAAATTTCTTTGTATTTGATGGGTTGGTTTTTGACGTTTTTGAAATTTGATCGATGACGGATTTTGAAATTAGGAATCGAACCAGCTGAACTAGTTTTTTTTTTCAAAACTTTCTCGTATAACGCTCCAACAAAGGCCATATTTCACTTCCTTTCCTTAAATTGAGGACCTTGAGTATAGCAGCGAATATACTGCATATGATTGGTGAATGATACTTACGAAATGTAGATAGTTTCGTCTTGAATCTAACCGTTTTCAATGAATCTATAGCTAGATTATGTATTTTGGATTATTTCCTACCTGCCGATTGACATCAAAATATGACACAAAATTACATTTATAATCACGAGGTATTATAACGGATTTCATTGATTTAAATCATTATATTTACATGCATACGGAAGTATAGAACGACAGACAATCAATAGCTTGACGGATTTGACAAATATCTATATTTTAGCCAAATTTATGTATCAAATTCTACCTATTTAGCACTTTGACTTTTGTAGTTATCGAATTAAGGTACATTCAACAGCCAAACAAACAGACAGATTTCTTATGAATAAATTTCATTCACAGTTTGACAGTTTTTAGTAAATTGCATATACTAAATTTCAGTCGAAAGAGGACTTGTTAGCTATCATGTTCACAAACAGATAGGCATAATGCCAAAAATATGTTTTTCATTCGCGGGAAAGTTTCGGAGTTTCTTCAAAATTTCGAGTTTGAATAATTTGACGACTTTTTTACTTCTACATTTCGAATATAAGAAAGTAAAAATGATTAGCTATAATTTCTAATTGAAATATTTGATTAAGCGAAATTCTTGACAAGACAGTTATTTCATACAAAACCCATACATAAAGAATATAGAAATTTAACCATTTCATATGTCTTACAGATTTAATATTCTTTGAACAAACAAATTTCCTACATGAACTACGATAGTTTGAATTATTCGGCTTTGATAATTTTTAGCATTTACTATTTTGAACATAGGAATTTTAACATTAACTAAAAAAGACTTGAGAATTTTTATTATTAGTTAGCTCAAATCCAATTACATTCTTAGCAGAAAGTATTCAGATTCGAATAAAGCTTGTATGAAATATCACAGATGAACGGTTATAAAGCGGAATTAAATTAAATTTTTAATTGAAATTAAGGATATTAAATAAAAACAAATTAAATTTTCGTACTTGAATTTCAAAGAGAAAAGAGATGCCGCATAATGTCACAACGTAACAAAACGTGAGATAAAATACTTAAAAAAAAGGACCAAAGCCATATTGAAATTAATAGTTAATGCATGTTTGTAGCAAATAATAGATATCAAACAATGTAGTGATTGTTATGTTACATTCACATTAATTAAATTTATTGTATTCGGGGAAAAATAGAAAATGCAAGAAATATAATCTACTTTTATTTTATCAATATGAAGTTTAATAGATAATAATCAAAAAATTGTTTTTCTTGTAAGGTAATTTTTTCTGAAGAGAGACATAATTAATTAATGCCTTACACAAAGCTTTAGCTATGTATACTACTCGAGTATCGCTGAGCTTTCCTGTCTTGCAGAAAGGCTTGATGAAGTCTATGACAGTCACCGTAGACAGAGAGTTGAGAGCTGAAGAAATGGTGCTGAGAGACCCACTGAAAATTCCAGCAATACACAATCCAGTTAATCCTGGTATTGAATGTAGTCTCGTAACGATGTAGTACGGAATTACCTTCAAAACAAAATCCCTTAGTAGTTAAAATAAATGTTTATTTACAATTAAGGCGCTTGAACACAGATTCAAATGAATGCAAACACTGTTAAAATAAACTGTATGATTCCTAAACAAATTTATAGAATCGTAATTCCTTTCCTATGAGCAAATTTATAGTTCAGAACGTTTCCACCATTGGGAGAATAAATTTAGACCAGCCTTATTTAGATATCTACATCTGAGGCATGGATGAAAAAATTGTAACATTTCATTAGCAACATTAATTCTGAAATATCCATCGTTCACATTTTTTTAAAGCCAGCGTCCTGGTCTAGAAGTAGGACGCTTTCTTAGTGATTTTGGAGTCCCGGTTCGAGCATGTTTGTTCTTTACCATGTGTTCTATCTGTGAGGTGTGTGACACCCTCACTCATAGAAAGGGTTGTGCTATCAAAAGTATGAGTATCATCTTCACACAAACTAGAAGTCAGACTTCTGACCTCGTGTGCTCAGGGACCTTTACCCTTAGAAGTCACTGCAAAAACTTGGCTTAAATCGCAACCTTTTTTAAAAGCTCTTATCAATGAAATTAGCTAAAATGAAAATTATCTATTTAAAAACAATTCTATTTCTAATATAACGATATTAAAAAATGATCCCATTCTATTTTCATTAAAAATTAAAAAGTAATTTCCAGGAGAATTTTTTCTTATTTATTTTAGATTTTTGCCCTTACAAAATATGCATTATTTTTGAAGATTTCGATTTTTTTCTAATCCATTTTTTCTATTTTCAGTTTTATCTTTTAGTAATGTTAATTATGTAAAAATTATAAAGTTGAATTTAATTATTTTAACATACCGTTTCAAAGTAGCACTTGGGATATTTTGAGATAGACATCGTACATTTGAAACCCGGTAAAAATCATCAGACTAATTCAGTTTTAAACAGACTTTATAAAAATTAACTAGAATGTAAGTCTAATTTGAAGATACTATTCTTTTCATATCTCTATGTGACGAACCATTGTGCATTAAAACTGTTATTGAGTGCGAAACGTCCACATGGTTTGGTGGTAGGTAATATTGAAATAAAAACTAAAAATAAGTTTTTTTTAAATCGATCCCGGTGAGAAATTTCTAGATCTGCATCAATTCAGCTAGCACACAACACAGAGCTCTAACTAAAAATTAAAATTTCAGTCGGGCTTAATATTTAAAATCACTTTATCGAAGTCTTTTAAATTAAAGTTGGACGTAGGAAATTAGGGAATTTAAATATATCTGATTTATTATGGTCACGATAAGGCAAAAGCGATAAGACTCGATTTTGAAACTGAAATTTTAGGTTTGAAACCTGATTTGTGAGTCAATGATGTGTATGACCATGGGAATAGGCAAAAATGATATCAAGAGTAATGCATTCCGTTGCTTTTAAATTAGAAAAGGGAAAATCAACTCAACTGATACCTTTTATTTGATTAAGAGTCTGAAATACCCCTATTCTGGCACTAAATGAGACGTTTATATAACTCCAGGTCAAGCATAAGAATAGAAGTGTTCATTGAAATATTTTCTATGTTCTTTTATAGTAATATCTTAGAAATTAACATACCTGATCGTATTTTTTAATTCCTGTGTTTGCTTTATCCAATAATGGATCACAGTCTTTGAATATCGTATACATGACCAGCCCCAACATATTGCACATTAAAACAAGTATTGAAACAGGAATGGCACTCCAGCAAAGTGCGCTGAAAATAGTTTAATTTGTAATATAATTAAATAGTTGGTTAGTTTTTAAAATGTGTTCTGCTCTTTAATTCAATGAAATCAAGTATTTCTCCTTTAAAAAATTGCACATTGGAATTCAAATGAGGTTGAAATGAAGTTATTTATAGATAATTTCATTCGACAATGCAGAAATAAAAACTAGATAGCTCAGGAAAAAAAACAACAATGATGCATGAAAAAAAAAAGAATTTGCTTTATGAATGGAAATTTGATATGATAGGTTCACAATCTTTTAAAATTTTGTCAAAACAATAAAAAAAAAAATCAAAATTGTGTGTAACGTAATGAAAGCATTTTTCAATTGAAAATCAAGATGTCCTGAATGGATTGGTCATAATCAAAAAACAAAGTATTTTAAATGTATATTATTCAATTTTGTTCAAATATGGGTTTGCAATTCCATAACGAAGTGTATTCTATATATTGTGGTAAATAACTGAAAATAATGTATAAAAATTTATATTTTATGAAAATGACAACCAAGTCTATTTTATTATAGCCAATTTAGATTTTTCAGGCTTCGTATTCATAAATTATTAGCGTAACTCATGTTAAAGTTACAGTTCTATATATATTTTTTAATTACAACTGTTGTTGAAAATATAATTTCCCATTACTATGAATTATTGAAAGGTATTAAAATGTTACAGTTATATTAGTAATATAATATTATAATAATAACTTCTAATAGTTAGTAATAATAACTTCTTTTTAATCAAAACTGCATTTATCTTATGCTATATTTTTCTCTCATGAAGTAACTAAGGAATGATCCGTGATGTATCAGAAGAATTATAGCAAAATTAATATTAAAATGGGTTCCTTCATCATTTATTTACGTTTTTTTGCATCAAAATCTAACAACTAGTGCCATATATACCATTTTTTGAGAATTCATGCAAGAAGAATTCTAATAATATCTCTATTAACTTTAAAAAATCTTTACTTGTTACTTATGCATGAGTTTAATAATATATTTTTTTGATAAAACTTTAAAATAATTGAAATCTCAGTTTGAATGTAAGGTTGAAGGTATTGGGAAAAGTATTAATTTAAAGTATAATTTATATATATTTATAAGCACTTTTATAAAATTGCTAAACTGCAGAATATTTTAATTTTGATTATTTTCTACTTTTTTATATTTAGTTTAAAATTCATTGTTATTAATGTCATAAAAATTAATTATTAAACTTTTTCCAAATTCCTTATCAAGTATCTCTCCTAGTATGGAACCAAAATTTTACCGAATGAATTAATTAAGTGGTATTAAGCTCTGAAAATATTGAGATACAGTGCCAACAACAGGTGTTTAAAACTTTAATGTATTATGAATCGAAGTGAAAAAATCGTTTGCGAAATTCCTTCATTACAGACTTTTAGCATGTTAAATAACAAGGAATAAAAATGTCTTTTGAAATACTGTTTATTTTGGAATAGAGCAGTAACCATTACTTTGAAAACGGAATTATTCAAATTATTGAATTTTATGTTGATAAATAATTTATTACTTACCACTGAGCTCTTTTGATTGTGCTTAAACTCAATAATCGCTGTACCTCAACTTGACTTGTGCCGTAAAATGCCATAGAACCAACAATGCCTCTAACCACTATATTCAAAACTGTAAACCTCTTTGTAAAATCCACTGAAAAACTATTGAAGAATCAGAATTAGATCAACTGATTATCAAAAATTTTAGAATCCAATTTATCTCTATATATTTTAAGATACTACTAACTTTCTTTGAGATATGTATTGTTGAGAAATACAAAATGTAAAAAGAGAAAAATAAATTTAGTTTCCATTAAAAGTTTTTCCGATTTTAACAGATGTTTACGGGTTTACATTAGTAATTTTTAGCCCTTTTTAAGGCTGTGGTAAGATATTTACCACAGCCTTAATTAAATTTAAATAAATGTATGAAAAGTAAAATGTTGGGCGGAATTCAAATTTTCAGTAAACAATTAATTCGGAAAGTCACTGAGTTACTGACACCGCCTGTCAAAACATATGTGGCACAATCAGTGAATACTGAATAAATAGAAGATGCACATCTCCTAACTGTTATAGCATTATATGCCTATTTTATGATGTATCGCAACTGATTTAATTTTGATGACAAGTTAAACAGACTTAAATTGAATTTTCGATTGTAAATTCTTAATAGATAAATTATTTGTTTGCCGATTGAATATCAACGTAGATTTATTCTTTTTAACCACTCGCTTTTTTCTATGATTGTATAATTCTAAAGACTTTTATTTAATTTACAGAAAATTTTATTTTCTATAAAATTTTTAGAATTAATTTATTTTGAATAATACATCTTTAATTAATAAAACAATCATTGCCGATGGTAAAAAAGTATTCTACGCTGTAACTTTCTGCTGTAACATTTTTTTTTCATTGCTTTTTGCGCTTTTCATTATTCTCTCTCTTTTGTCTTTGTGTTACTTTATATCATTACTGCTGCTCGTTACACTGTTATGGCTGAGATCTTATTTCTGGAATGCAGTATAATTCAGAAAGAAATAAGAACATCATTCAATAAATAAAGAACAATAATAATATAACAAATCTCAAAAGTGACTCCTAATTAACATCCAGCTCAAAATTTATGGACCATTAAGAAAGAAAATGTATAAAAAGAAACAGCATGATAGAAACTATTTTTTGACATTACTTAGTTAATTTTTTAACGCAGAATGTATTTCATTAAATTCTTTTGCAGAAATTGTTTTGAACCTACAGCAGTCTCTATATTTTATATGCAAATTGTTCGGTCAAAATATCGACAATTTCAATTATTTTTAAATCAGTTCAGTTAACCTGTGGTCATTTTATATTGTTTTTGCAATCTAAGTATATATTGTTTGAGCGTCTTTTTAAGTAAAAATGTTTAAAGTAATTGTAGTTATTAATGCTGAGCAATTTACAGTATAATTTTAGAAAATGCGCTTTTGAAAATGCAATTTTACTATAGCGTATGTGGGAGATACGCTCGACCTTTCATGTTTCGATGGTCGCTGTGCCCACTAGAAGATTAAAATATCTTGCAAACATTGTAGCACAAAATTAACCAGGAACGGACAAAAGTGTCATCTTCAAAAGGAAATATTCTATTGTGTGTGGCTCCTTGTTTCACGTTGAGTCACAAGAATAATTAAAAATAATGTATTTAGTAATCTACATTGTATTTTATTTTTATAACACTTCTATATTCATGTGTAATTAATATATTTAAAATTTTGAAATAATTATTGATAAGTAACGTTATTAAAATGCATATTCTTTTGTGAAATTATTTGTATTTCATATTTTTTCCAATGAATAAGTCAGTAAAATGCAATTGATTCTATTGGGCGGTGGTAAATATTGGAAAAATTGGAATAAAAGTGACGAAATAAAAAATATACCTTAAATTAAGTTTGAGAAAACATTATGAATCCTTTATTACTAAAATATAACCATTTTATTTCTAAAATATAACGAAATATATTTGTTTATAACAGATATCAATAGGGGTGGCAAATTAACGCTGTGCAATAATTTTTAGCAAAAATGTTCATGAAGTTATTCGACTCAACTGCCGTCAGCTACCGGCGAGACTAACGTCTATTCTCAGAACTCTAAATTTGGTTGTTATAGGATTAAAATTTGTCTCTTGCTAGTGGCGGCTATTTAACAAAATTAATTTGTTAAAGTACAATCACCAATGGGGAATCTAAAGCACAATACAGATTGGAAGTGCCCGGGATTGGCGAATCGTAAAGGAATGACTCTCCAAGAAAATAAAGCTAACCCAAAAGCATTATGGAATACACTGCAAAATCGTTTGAAAAATAGCTATGATGGCTTACACTAATCTCTATGTAATCCTAATTTGGTTCCTTTAAATTAACATCTGTTTTATTCGTTAGAAAATTTTCATAAAGAAAAAAGAATTGAATTTTCTAGAGGACTAAAAATAGCATTTTGATCAGGGTTTGTTTCTATAAAAGAAGGATTTTTAAAGAGAATAGTGCGAATGGAAGTTTAAAAAAAATGGAAACTTATTATCAAATAAAATGACAAGCAATTGTTTTGGAAAAACCTGTGTCTTATAACAAAAAATATTTTAATTCACACACAAGTGACAATTAAAAAGCAAATAATTTCCTTAATTTTTAACGTTATGTAGTCCACATTATTACGGTTGTAAAATAAAGGTTAATTATTCACAATGCTAAATTAATTGTTTAAATTTGGCTAATTTCATTTGAAATTTATTTTCAGCAAACCTCTATTGTGTTCGAAAACACAATTTTTCTTCAGTCTAAATGAATACATGGTAAATAAAATATATATATAGTTATTGTAAAAATAAATACAGACAGCAGTTATATTGAGAAAATTTTATTGTCTTCAAGGTTGCCAAAAGTGTAATTATTGACAATATGACTGTTTCATTGGTTATTGAAAAAATATTTGTTTATACAGGTTTTAGCAGTGTTCTGTTTCTTAGTTAATCTGTGCATTTTAAATGCTGTATTTACAAAATGTTCTTCAAAAAGAACACAGAGTTAATTAGATTCATAAATTTTAAAAAATTGTTAAAAGGTCTTTTTAGTGAATAAAAAAAAATAGAGCTTGCAAAGCCAGAAAAACTCTACAGTTTTTACAAAAGCTTAAAAACAAACAAACTAAATGCTTACTCGAAAACGTCTAGTCTCTGACCTTCTACTGATGTTTCATATACATTTGTAACTCCACCTGCTTCTTGAACACTGAAAACATATACTATTATGAGACACAGGAACATTAGACCTGATTGAAAGACATCTGTCCACAGAACACCTTTCAAACCGCCCTAAAAGTAACAGAAACATTGTTAGATCTTATGGAACTAGAAATACAATCACAATAAACATAACAATAACATATTTTTAATGTGCAAAATGCAGCCCTCTTAAACTACTTCAAAAACGTGTTTCTCCTTTTTAATCCTGTTTGATTATTTTTGAATATTGACAACTCGATGAATAATGAAAATGAAATCAATCAATAAATAAAAAATAAGAAGACAAAAAAAGGAAAATGAATCAATTGCTGGGAGATGAGGCTGTAATAGTGACTAACTGGGTTTGGAAATTGCTCGTTGCATTGATGCTAATATCTAATAATCTAATAATAAATTCAAACATTATTAGAAGAATGAAATTTTCTATGAATGGAGTAGATGCTTGTTTTGGAAATTTTGTTTAAACTTCAGTTAATATATCATTGACAATTTTTTAATAATAAATGCATTACTATTATCTGGTTCTGTTCTTATTGTAATTTATTATGATAAATATAATATCCTCGGAATGAAGTTGATCCAGTTTTTCGCCATAATGAAAAACTGGATCAAACATTGATCTGTACAATAAAAAATTGGTGTTCATTAAAATTGTCTTTCATTTTTTTGCTCATTTTGGCATGATATATCAAATTTTGTATGTGGATATATGAATGTAAGATAAATACTTTACAAATTGACACTTTTATAGAATACAGTCATGTAAAAATTTATTTATTTAAAATTAAATTTTTTTATTAATCTCCACTGAATGTATTTATATAATTTCCCTTCTTATTTAAAGAAACTTTATAACTAAAAGTATTCATCTAGTGGAATACTTAAGAAAATAAACGCTAATTTAGAACAATTTGCATACACTTTGTTTATGATACACCACAACATTTCAATGATGTTTCAATGTTTCAATATTATGAGATTTTCATATACAGACGAGACATTGGTCTATTTAGTAGTAGATAACAGCAAAAATCCGGTTCCGTTCCTGTTCGATGAACTTCTCCTGCGGATTATAAACCACAAATTCTAAGATATACAACTTAGACGGATTGAGTTGCATTTAAAACTCATTACTCATAATAAGAGCAGGTGTAAATCAACTTGCTCGACATCAGCTACGGTTATTGGATTGACAATGTGAAATTCGATTCCAATTAAATTGTAGTTTATTCAGAAACTGTAGCAGTTGCATTATTTTACCTTCTCTTTTAGATAATAGATGGCAATGCCTGATTAGATACACACCCCATCGTGCAATGCGACTGTTAATAATAAAGAGCTCAGATGCTGTTCTGTTAAGGGGAGCTCGCGTTGATTTCTCTTCTTATTTTATATGAAATGGGATCATTAAAGAAATATTCCCGAAAACATGAGTCCTTTTGCTTTCATTATACAGATCATAACGATCTTCATTCCACCACCAAACCAAATTAAGTGATTATCACAAAATGATGATAAAAGAGTGAAGTGAATATATATGTTTATCTTTTTATATCTAAGAAAATAATTTTTTTTCATTACATGGTAAATTAGGAGAAATAATATAAGTTTGAAAATGGCCAGAGAAATTGAAGCGACAAAGTGAAATAGGATTCCAATTAAGTTGCAGTGTATTCAGAAACCAAGTAGTGATTATCTTAAAGTGATGGTAAAACATAGAAGTGAATAGGTTTGTTTACATTTCTATGCTTGAAAAATAAAGCTTTCAATCGCTTTGTAAATTATATGATATAATGGAGTTGAAGAGATGAATTTGGAAATGAAAGTGAATTATTTCATTATTTAATTACCAAATATGGAAACATTCATCGTAATCATTTTTATGTGAATCATGTTATCCAAAATAACCATTGGTTATAATAATCATACAGTGAAAGAATCATCCAGTTCTATCAAATATTTAAGAATTATTTTATGTTATTGTTTTAATAATGTTATGATCATGGATATACCAATGAATATTTCTGAGATGTAATAGGTAATTTTAGTAGTTAATTAATGTTCTGGCAAAGTTGAGACATTAGCATTTGTCTGGATAGATTCATTTGGTTATTTAAATATATATGTAGGGGTTGAGCGCTTATTTGACATTTTGCATCCTTAAAAATTAAAATGCGTTAAGCAGTCTGAGCATTTTGTAAACGTAGTTTGTCATTGTACTGTGTATGTACTATTGTCATTCTGTGTATGAACACAGTAATGAATGCTACAATGATGAATTTGTACGTCTTGGATACAAACTTATTACGACAATTTAATTCTTATGTGCGAAGTAGAATCTCTTTCTGGTCTTAACCTTTAAATTCCCTAAGTTTCAAATTTTATACAAGACTTTGAAATCGAATTGTATAATTAAAATTGATTTGTTTCTAATATTGGTTTTATGTATGTTATCATTGCATAATGTTCTTTTGAACAAAAATTTAAAAGATAAGTTTCAACTGTTAAAATTGTTCAAATAATATGGCATTTGGTTTTCTCACCGTTACATATTTGTAGTAAAACTTTTAACAGAATAAATATTTGATGCATCTCATTTTTCCAAAAAACAAAATTTCTTTGAGGTAGGTAAGTATCTTATTTTTACTATTATATAATTATTTTTAGCAAAGTCCTACTTTACCTGAAGAACTGATACCTGCTTTTTTTAGAAATAAGTATATGAACTATGTATTGTGATTTTTTAAAAACTATTTTTCCTTTCAATAATGTGTTCTTTTCAGTAACCAGATATTAAAAAAAATTAATTTGGGAAGTCAAACTGCAAAGGATTAAACGCATTCGTTGTTATGACCATCACCCGTGGACCACGCCCGTTTTCTAATAATACCAAACTGTCTCTATAATTCGATAACCCTTTCACTACTGTAATTAACAGATAACAAAGAAGGGTTCATCTAATTAGATAAATGGTCTGAATATCAGGTTTGAGTCGTTCAATAAACTTGTTAAATAAAATAATAAAAAGCCTTAGTTTACATTTTCCACTCTTTGTTTTGATTAATTATAGTATTCGCTCTACTGTATAATAAGAGAAATCGAAAGCGGGAGGTTAGTTCAGGTAGATCAGAGAGAGATTAATACGTTTCATTATTTGAATATTGTCAAAATTTGAGCGTCTAAAAGAAGGTAATTATTAATCCTTTATACTCAGAAAATTAATTCGATGCATAATTATTTACCTAATACGTTGTCCTTTTTATTACATCAAAAAATAAATATATGCAACTGTTTAAAGTTGAGTTCCCCTGAAAAATGAATCTATAATATTTAATCATTCTGTAGGTATTTTTAACAATTAAAATTAAACAAATATGTAGTTAATATGTTAAAATGATGCACCGTTTTGAATGGAATGGTGACTGTGATAACTCATCCGAATGCAAAGGGTTAGGGTCTTTGTCATTTGGTTAAATATTCTATGGATTCTTAGAAGTTTACTAGGATATTTATTAGACAAATTCCTTATAGAATGACAGCTTGTCGTAAGTTTTCTATCAATAACATTTTAAAATAATTCCAGCTTTCTTTCCCCGGTGGTACATTTCATGGCTCATATGAAACTTTGTATTAAATTTTTAACATGTTTATATAAGAGATTAAGATTTCTTTAATGTCTTATGTTTAATGGCTCAAAATTATATTAACCATCTCATTTATCTTTAGAAAGCTTTCTCAATCTCCTTCATCCTCCTTTCTCAAACTAAAGTTAGTTCTAGAGAGGAGGAGATAAAGATATAAAAACTTTGGAAATGCTGAAAAATCAATTTCCCATTGTCTGACATTACTAACTTGATCAATAAATTAAGAATTTATTATAATTTGTTGGCAAAAATTTTAGAAATTATTAACGAAACTGATATACTCAACCAAATTATACTTACAACAGCACAATAAAATGAGCAGACTAAACCAAATATAACTATGGAAGCTTCTATAGACAAGTCTGTAACAGCACTCAAGGCTAGAACTGGAGCATACAATACGACAGACATAAAAAGTACCTGAAAAAAGAAAAAAACCCGTTTCTTCATGTTTTGGTTCCCCATTCAAATATTTTTTTAGCGATGAACAAAAATGTTTTATGCTTACCATTTGTATTATGAATAAAGCAGACACAGTGTATCTCGTTGTTTTGCCAAACCGAATTTCAAGAAACTGGAAAAAAAATCAAATATACATATTTTTTTCTACGTATAATTTACATCAGTAAAAAAAAGCAACTGGTAATCTCGATTTCCACCATATAAATTGTTTCCTGTTGAAATTTATAAGACTTGCAATGCGTTCTGTTAATGGAGAGATGCGTATTATAAAACCCCATCAATTCCCAAAGACCTTGTTATGATTTATTTTCGATGATCCAATAGCTAATCCCAGCTCGAATCGCCACAATAAGTTAATTAAAATGTTATGCATTTCTACCAGAAATTAAAAAAAATACAAATATATTTATCACTACAAGTAATTTGATTTAGTTCAAATTGTATAAACAACAATAATTTTTCCCTCGTCTCAAAAAACTAAATCGTGAATTTCTAAAATAAATATTTTCTTGTGGCATACATATATTTTGGTAAGCAAAATCAAAATTGAATTTGCTTTGTTTTGATACGATGTGTTCAATTAAAATTAGTCTAAGTAATATTAATATCATTGAAATAACTGCCAAAGACAGCGATAATTAATAAGATTTATTTAGACATGTTAATCTATCTTGATGAACTACATCTTGTCACAAAAAGATATGACATTGTTATGATGCTTATTTTTATTATGTTATTTTAAATTACATTTGAACAATGAAGATAGAGAATTTTGAGTGGTTAGCGATACTCATTATCTTGAACTTTCCACAGAGGAAAGCACATAAATAACTTTTGAATCCCTGCCTGAAATTCAAAACAAGGAATGGGGGAGAATGAGCATGAGAAAGTTTTCAGCCCTCCCCCCCACACACAATTCCTAATTTTTTTCTTGTGGGTGCGCTTGGAGGCAATCCAATAGCCAGGATCTTGCAAATGTAAATCTCTTTATTTTTAACGGTCTAAAACTCTAAAGAAGCATAAAGCAACAGCACTTGCACCAATCAACAAGACATATCCAATTAACCACAATAACACCGTGCATTCAATCGATAGTTCATCAGTTTGCTTGCTGTCCACTTGAGTGCTTGCCTTTTTATAATCTCTCCACAAAAAGTGACGTAATCTCTAAAAAGATCTCTAACATCTGGGAAAAACTCACCTCAGTTGATAAAATGTACAGACTATCTGGATTTTTTTCCAAAAATTGTTTTTTGTCGCCAAGCTCGTCATTTTTTGTCACCAAGTCGCCAACTTTTGTAGCCAAGCTCTGAGATTTTGATGCGACACTTGACAGATGTCTGTACTGAGTAGCAACGTTACAGTATTGTAATTATATATATATATATATATATATATAATATACATACATACAGGAAAATTCCATCAGGAGATACATTATTCTGTCAACAATATTAAACTTCAAATCAAAAATTTCAAATTCAATCATGTTTGTCAGGATAAGGCATGTTGTCGGATAGTAGCTTTAATTGTATATCAACAGTACTGGTTGCAAATTATATTCTTTTAGTTTTAAACATGTCAACGCATCATAAGTTGCAGACTATCAGATCAAAAGATGCTCGTAACCAGGAATTCAGAAGAGATTGATAGTGGACAGAGTTCTCTTTGATTCTATTTCAGATGTTACATAGGCTCAGCAATGTGTCTCCATCTCAAATTGGGGTTTGCAAATTATTAATTTTTGAAGTTTTTCTTGAGATGTGAACACTCTTGTGTTTAAAAAATAACTAAAACATGTGAAGAAAAATTGAATTTTTAAAACATCAATACCAGATGTTACGTGTAATGAAATTTTGTATTTAAATCAAATTTTGCTTAATTTCATTCCACTTTTTTCATATTTTTAAAGGATTGATGGAAAACGTTTATTGATGATACCACTCTTTCTTTCATTGGAGATGTTCAACTTGATAAAAACATATCGATACTTCAATGAATAATTTATATGTTTAACATTTAACACCACACCACACCTCCGTTTCTAGAGGTGTGGTGTGGTGTTAAATGTTAAATATGTATAGGATACTGAACTACACTGTTGATGAAACTTAACTGCATTGTTGCAACAATGCAGGAGGTTGCAGTATGATGTTTTTAAATCTCTGCCAATGGCATTGATTGGTTGGGGGTTTCATTTAACCCTCTCAGAAATTAAAAAGGTGAAAGGTCGCAACATTTAACAGAACAAGCAGCAAACATAAGCAAATTATTGGAATTTCAATTTCTTTTAATTACATATGTATTAATCTATATTTAAAAAGTATTTTATATGTTTAAGGGATATCACAAATATGATGTGTTATGTGCAGTACAATTCTGTAATCAAATCAAAAATTTCTTAACTTTATTGAATTTTTATATTTAGGATTTAAATCTATGACGGAAAGTTAAATCTTAACTCTAAATACAACACAGTTTCTCCTTTTTAAAAGTGTTTTTAAAGTACATTGTTAAAAAAAATTACCTTAGGCTGAAATCTATTCATCATGAAAGAATAAATAGGATTTGTATAGTTTGTTCACGATAATAGAAATCAATCAACATTAGGATCATTGTAAACGATTCTAGTTTAATTTCTAGATCAATAGATCTAAAATATTTTTTAAATAAAAAATTTTTTCAGAAAAATATAAAAGTATTTTAAGAGAACTTTTTTAAACTTTAGGTGATGAAAAAATAATTCTTATTAAGCAATATTTTCGCAGCTCTGTTTAAGGAAATGAATTTTTGTTTAATTACTTGTTAATTAAAATCCCTTTTAAAATTTATCTTTTAAGTAGGCATTCTTATTCAGAAAAACATATGTTTGTAGCCTTAAGTCACAAAACACAAATAAACACAGCGAGATTCATCATTATTTTTAGCAGCGGAAAAGTATGGAGACCTTTTCTTAATTTTTTAACTTTAAACTATTAACATCTTTATATTGAAGTTCATTTTAAAATTAAAAATTATAATTCTATATTAATTTGTTAATTCTTTAAGATTGTAATGAGAAAGTTGCAAAGAAAAAAATATTTATAAACATAGCATATTTTGTTATTCTTTTGTTTGTTTTTCATTTTGTCGGTTTGAACTTCCACATGTGCTAGGAACGATTTGGATCAGGAAAAGAGCATCAGATATTTTATTGGCAATAAAAAGGTTTTGGCGTCTTTTAGACGGCTTTGAAAGGACTCAATTTTTATCGACAGGCTGTAAAATATCTTTTCTTCAATGTGATTGAAAAACCTTTAATATCTTGTACCTTTGTTTTTCCGGCATTCTTCATTCTTCTGTAATCAAAAATATAGGTTAGTGAGCAACAAACTTGAGATTTTATTCATAAACATTTAATCTTTAACCAAACACGTACAGTAAATTTCGCAGACTTAGAAGATTTCTACTTATAATCTACTGCATAACGCTGTCATTCACTTTACTGCTACATTTATTTAACCAATCATAATATAATAAAAATTACTTTACACATTCGAATGTTTAACGCAATTTTTGATCATAAATCTTTGCATACAGTTGATACAAATGTTCATCCAGATTATAGAACACATTCCGACCATCAAATGAGTCATTAAATGGGCAAAGGGTTTGTTTCAACATCTGACGATGTTGAAACAAACCCTTTGTTTCAACATTTGTTCAAAATCATAACAACTGTAGAGGAGAAAATAAATTTACTATCGGAAGTTATGTACACACATAAAGTAGTAGCTTTCTATATAATCGCCATAGGGATTCAGGAATTTGACACAATTGAAATCATTTAACAATACATATTGCTACATGTGGTGTGTCTTTCAATGAAATTTTTCATTAGTCGAGAACAGCGTTTCTCAGCCTTTTATTACTTACATACGTTGGACTTTTCATCAGTGTTCCAGGTACCTCAAAACTGCATTTTATATATGACTACTCAAATTTACATGCAAGTATAACTCTATAATACTAAGTCATTTTTATGTATATTATTAATGAAGAAGGTGTTCAAATTTTTAATAATACACATTTAACATATTTCCACAAATGACGGCTATAGCCATTCGATTTTGGGGGATATGTAGGCAATTGACAGTTATAATCACCATTTTCTCTGAGAAGAGATTAGCAATTACTCAATAGCTGTTACAGCTATTGAAAGTTTTCATTGAAAAACTGTGACAAATTCTGATATTTTTTTTCCATTGCAAACATACAATTGACATAGAAATCATAAACAATGCATAATATAAAGTATAAATAAATCATTGGCAACAATGTTCTTTGAAGAGAGATTCGTAAACCTGGCTCATTTATATGATAAATGTTTGAATCTTCAAGACTATTACGTCAAAAAGTAAAACTTTTGTGTAAAATGTTTGATAATAAATTCCTTTTGATCGGCATTCTGATTTCTCTTCGTGGTTTACCAAAGGTACCAATAAAAATGGACCTTGTACTTATTGCCACTTAAAATGCTTCTTTCGTTTGAAGCATTTAGAGTATACGAACATGTGAAAGATGAGGGTTTGTTTGTGGTTTTATTGCGGAATAATCGAATTTAATTATACTGCGCCAAACAAACTGTAAAATGAAAGCAGAATATAAAAAATAATTGAATATGAAATCCATGATATCAACATAAAACTGTATAAAATATAGTATTGAAGAAATTAAATATGATATTACAACATTAACATAGTTGTTAACATATGAAAATAAAAATCTAATATTAAACAATGAGACGATGCAAAAACACAAACAAAAGCTAAAAAGTACTAAATGCAAGTATAAAAACGAAAGGTTCTTGAAAAGTTAAAAGTATTTGGGTGAACGTTTTCAGCTACTAGGTACTATCAAGTTATTGATGATGTATGAAAATAACATATATGTTGAAGACTGAAAACAAGGCATTTAATTAAAATATGTTTGGTTATAAAATCAACATGGCATGCGTAACACTCTATTGTCCTCTCATCAAAAAGGAAGATGCCTATGAGTGTGTCCATTGTGTCTTAGACAGAAACGAGACTGTTTGATATCGATCATGCCTATAGGAAGAACAACTCAAGAACCAAAGATACATTTTACGGAGAGTAATTTATTATGGACCTGCCGATCCCATGCCTTTTGTCAAGCGGAATTTATGTGAATTTCGAAAGACAAAGGAGGATAGAGCAAATGTTAAAGAAAATACGGAATTTAACTTTTAGAGAATTCTATTTAGATATTAAAATTCTATGCTTAGAGAATTCGTTTCTAGTGTTTACAAAATGTACGCATCGTTGAATATGTGGAAAACAGAGGAGTGAGTAACTGATATGAAGATTCTCTTTAAAAAATTCGAATTGATGTGACAAAATACATGAAAAAATGTCATGTTTCCCTCTATAAATAATTAAAGAGTACTCAAAATATCAAAGGCTTTATTTGAAATTACTATAAAAAGTAATGCATTATTAATTTGAGTTATTTAAAGATGAACACTTTGATCGCAACTGTGGTGAACACATGACTATGACGAAGATGTTTCATATCTTTGTGATACATTCTTTTCGTTTCTAAAAAAATTCTAAGACTATTTTGGGATAGGTCTCTTGATTTTTAACTGTTGTCAAAGTAGGCATCACCCTTTCGAATACTGAAGCCATTAGTGGCCCATTGCATATTCAAACTTTTCGTTATTTATCTTATTCCATAGCATATGGAAAAAGTGTTGCTGATACGTCAGTTCGTTAAATAGGACGAAGGGGTACACATAAAAAAGGGATGACTAATGGTACGTGAAGTGAAGGACAAGACTTGAAACATAATTTAATGAAATGCTAAATGTTCTTCGAAGTAATTGGACAGGAAGAAAAAAAGATGATTTATATGCATGGAATTGCCTCAAATGAACGACATAAGATTTTTTTTTCTTCCAAGATATTATGAGAGAGAGAAGAGAAGAAATGAATATCTTCTGTAATAAAATGTCTTATAAAAATATTTAAATCAAAATAAGTATCGAAACCTTACAATTATTTCAACACAGTAAAGCAGCAAGTTTGCTTGGATATCTGCCGGTAAACAAAAACTTTTACATTAATGACATTTTAATTATTTATGCAGTGACTAGGTATAGAAGCATTCTATATTATAGCTATCATAATATATTACATTATATATAAAGTCAAAGAGAATTAATATTTTACGAAACGAATAACTTAGGAAAATGCATGCTTTTTATTTTTGCATATAAGAATGCATGAAGAATTAAAAGGCAATGGCTATGAAAAATAAATAGGAAATAACTTTTTAGTGTTATGTGCATTTGAAAATAACTGATGGATCATGGTAAATAAAGAATGAAAGATATTTGCCCTATCTAATGATTTTTGATAATTTTCAAAATATAAATTTGTTGATAACTATTATTTATTCTGCGCATGTATTTAAGTAGCTTCCGTCATGAAACAGGTTATAAACTTGTCGGATATATTATATATTGATGTGCTATAGTCATCTTCGGCAATAATCTTCTTAACTTGGTTGTTTTTAATTTCAATAAGATCTCATATGTAGTTAGAGGTTAATGATTTCATCAAAAAGAAGAGTTAAATTGTGATAAACATTAAAAGTGTGTTGTTTAATAGTTTTAAGATAATTTTTTAAAATTATGTAAGTACATATTTTTAATGAAGTAGAATCTTATGATTATACAGTGCTATTAAAAACTTAATTGTCTGGGTAGTCTGCTTTATAGGTCTCGAAAACTGAAATTTTGAGACTGTGAATTTCGAAACTTATCAATCACGATTCTTCAGAACAGCCTGAATGGAATTAAATTTTTTTAAATTTTTAAATCATTTCAAAATCATGGTATATTAGTTTTTATATTTAAATAATTGTTTCTGTTTAAAGTCTTAAATGTTTTAAAAACTTATGTATGTGAAATTTAGTAATCAACTTAAAATATCTTCAAGATGAAGTAATGATTCAGCATGGTACCATTTGTTTGTAACGAAAGCTTTTAATCAGTTTCAAAATTTGAACTGAAGACATATACAAGAATGAAAATCAATATTGCATTGCCATTTAATTCTGAACTATGTTTAAAATTTCAAGTCTCTAGCGGATCGAAAAGTTAATTTAAAATCGATTCCAAATTTTGCTCCGAAGTGATAAAAGAAAAGTATAAAGCAAGAAAATTAATAAAAATATGTTGGTAATATTAATGACGACAATAATTAAATATCTTAAGTAATGATAAAAAAATTTCTTCAGATTTCTAGAACAGCAATTCAGAATCATAAATATGTCAAAAATGCTTGTAGACGCTATGTTAAGTAAAAGCATGTTTGGAAGGGTTTTTTTTTCTATTTATTGACGGTTTGCGCTGATTAAAGGGGGAAGTTGTGCTTCTTTTTTACCGATGCTATTTTGAATATTTGTGCATATCTACTGTCAATATTATTTTAAGTGTATTTTTTTATGTCAGTGCAACCATGGAGAATGAAAAATCATATTTTGAGTTTTAAATACTTTTTTTAAAAACTATTACAGACGAAGATGTTTTTCAAGTCATAAAGTGATTATCACTGTTAAACAGTGATAATCACTTTATTACTAAGTAAATGAGAAGGGCTTATTTTATTTCAAAATGCAACTTCGTAATTTACATTCGAAAGCCAGCAACTCGCAAGTAGGTTATCCGCCATTGATTACCACAAAATTAAAAAAAAAGCATTGATCTCAAATATTTGATAGATTTCCATTTGTGTAAAAGAAACTAGCTTGAAGTTCCTAATTCAACATTTTAAAAGCAATTGATGTGATTTATCTTAGCTATCCGTCTTGATATTTGGATATTCCCCGAATTAAGAAAAATACTTTAAATACATCATATTTAGACATGAATTTATAGTTCAGAAGCAATGAGAATAAACATCTACAGTAATGGTATTACTAGAATCGAAGAATTGAACATGGTATTACTAGAATGAACAAGCATCAATCATTCGAAATGCCATTATCCATGTTTAGGAAAGTTATGGTGAGTTGCTTATGGAAATCAAATAATTTTGTTTAGAGGTGAGAACTTTTGATCAGTTAAGAAATATGTCAAAAACAGCAGCCAATAACAACATCACACTGAAGCAAGTCATTGATCAAAGCCATCCAAAACATAGTGAAGCGTAAAGAGATGTCACTTACTAGGATGATAATAAACGATAAATGTCTTCGGTCATTTGATGGAAATTGTTAAAACCTGGCCTGGCTAAAGAAACTATAGTCCTGATTTGGTAGCCTTTGAACTAGAATATGTCCTTTTCATTACAAGATACTTAAATGAAAAAAAATGTCTGTTTAGAACGGGGAAGAGATTGACAAAAGTCTTTATGTCAACTGTTCATTATCACTTCACTTGATAACTACAAAAACAATGTGAGCTAGACTAATAAAATTCGGTACATAGATATATCATCCGTAGTGTAAACATCCGTCACATTTTCAGATAAATTCAACTAATAGATGCCCGTCTGTCAGGTTTAACTTTTAGAAACAAATAAACATAATAGATCATAAATGCAATAAGCAAAAAATCGAGTTTTATATGGAATTTTGAGACTCCAAATTTAGATCTGTGCCATTTTTTAAAAATTGGTAGTAAAAATGCGTCTAAAACGCAAATTCGATTGGCTGAGACTATTGACCAAAATGCATGAGATTAAACTTCAAAACTATCGCCAAAGATGGCATGATAAATGTACGAAAGTTATTTTCTAGGATAACACCTTTATTATAGAGTATACAAGAAAGTTTTAAGAAGATCAACCACGCTGATTTAAAAAAAAATCTAATTTATTTCTAGAAATATAGACAGTAAGTTCTCACGTTACTAATATTTCCGATTACTTTATGTAAGGACATGAACATTCATAACATGAAAGATTTCATTGGAAGGTTAATTCATGTAGAACATATTAATATCATTTCACATAAATTTACATTGATATACTCAAAAATATTTTCTTGATTTGAAAATATCTCACAAAAAGTTTTGAGCGATTGTGGAAAAAAGAAATGAAAGCAACCCCTGAAAAATACATTTATGTATTTTTCAGGGGTTGAAAAATACATATACGAATATATTTTCTTTCAGGCTTTTTTTAAATATACTTTCAAATAAAGTAAATACCTCCGCCCCCTTTTAAAATTAAATACATCCTTTTTAAGTATAATTGACTTAAAAATTTTATTAAGATTCCTATGCATATCATAATATGACCAAAATTTAAATAACATCCTTGTTTGTCGTAAAATTTTAAAACAGCATAAAAGATATTTATTCAATGAGATATTTCGTGATTTTACTTCAATTCGTTTTGAAAGTATGAGTAAATATGTTAACCAGTCTCTAATATTAAAATGAAATCATATAGATATCTTAAGGAGTAAGGGAATTAGTACCTTGATATTTATTTGCCATAGCAATATAAAAGGATTATGGTAATTCAACACATTTTATATATTACAGTTTTATAATGATATAATCAAGCAAAATTAATGTTAACCTAATTTTTCGAAAAATCAATAGTGATAAATTTTAACAGAAACGGACGGAAAAGAAACGTTTCATATCACAACATAAAATCTCAGCTCATATCGTCGAAAAGTTTCGTATCTCATAAAATTTTATGTTTTCCTAATGAAAAGTTTTAAAGGAAATATTTCTCAACGGAACAAACAAGCCTGACTTCATATTCGAAGTAGATGGCATTCAATAATTGGATGCAATGAGATTTTCTTTTATTTCATTGTTATATAAAGTTTATTTCATTTTCTCAAAGTTACTTAAGGGAATAATGATTACCATTTAGCATTTAAATTTTATTATAAGAGGATTATTTGAAGTAGTAAATATTACCTGCTTCATAGTTATATAGATTTTGTTTTTATACTCCGAATTTATTTAAGAAGAAACGGTTCAGATTTGGAATCGGAATCGAAAATCATAGAATTATTTGATGATATATATAAACTTTTTTTTTTCTTTTTCAAAATTATATGGGTCTTGTTTTTATATGATATGTCACTTGAAATGGATATAAAAGCATCATTTTTTGCACTAAATTTTATCTTTTTCTTTATTACTAT
Organism: Argiope trifasciata; assembly: GCA_026543055.1. Taxonomy (NCBI): domain Eukaryota; kingdom Metazoa; phylum Arthropoda; class Arachnida; order Araneae; family Araneidae; genus Argiope; species Argiope trifasciata. The sequence goes on from JAPMOQ010019505.1 coordinate 1,850,733, forward strand.
ATTTCAAAATTACCATACTTCTAAATATTATCTATTATTTTGTTCAATATTCCCAAAGTCACCCGAAGGAAATATCTGTTAAAGTTTGCATATTAAGCAGATATTAATGAGTTATTTGACGTTACAAATATTACTTTATGCATAGCTGCTCTGTAAATTTTGTTTTAAATATTACCAAAATTTTAAAGAAATTAAGAATTTAGCTTTTTCATTTGCAACAGATGCCTGTGAATTATTTGATACTAGCCGCCTTTGGCAACCAGCTGGTTCGCCATGAGTAATGCGTTCTAAAATTTTCAATTAAATCACATATTCATTAGCCTTGAAGTAATTCCGGGCATTTATTGGCCTGAAATTGATATTTTCTTTAAGATGATGGACGGAAAGTTCTAAAAGAACCCGTTTTCTTGATAATATTCTTTAATTTTATAAATCAGTCAGTTTTAATTATCGGTTATGCTTCCAAAATATTAAAAATGTATTTTTCGGTGATGTTGCCAAAATATTAAATATGTTTTTTGAAAGAAAGCGAAAAACCGAAAAAAAAATATTAAATTAATGATACAGATATTGCAAACGATTATAGAAATATGCCATTAGGTCGGGAGTTCAATGCATATCCTGTCTAAATTCAATCAGGTTTACCGTAAATAAAGAAGATTTATTGAATTAATCATTTAGATAGTGCAAACGATTATAGAATCCTTTGCCTTGCATTTATTTTTTTAGAAAGTATCACTTTTTATATTTATGTTATTTTATCCAGTCCCGTGCTGAAAGTATCATTTCTTTAGACTTGATTAACGATGATAGTTTTTTTTATTATTATTTGAACTTCCGTCATTGTTTTCTTTTCTTTTATCCGGTCACGTGATCAAAAAAACATAGTTAAAATATTTCTTTAAAAATTCGTTAAAAATAGAGGCTTAAGTTATACATTAAAACACTTATACCATTAGAAAGCTAATTTTTTAATCTTTAAATTGATGTAAAAATCATGTTTCTGTGATAATATTTTCGGAAGTTATAGCGGAAAAACGTCGAAATTTCGCTTAAATTTTAATTAATTCAAATTTTAATTAAAAATTCGAAAAAAGGGCTCCGAGGTGCACATTCCCGACCTCCAAGGTATACATATACCAAATTTGGTAGCTGTAAGTCCAACGGTCTGGCCTGTAGAGCACCAACACACACACACACACACGCACACACGCACACACACACATTGAGCTTTATTATAAGTATAGATGACAAATATTTACTGTCAACTCTTTGTTATATAGTTATCATTCCAAAAACTAGTCAACAAATTAAAAGAATGTAACCAAATAATCTGAAGTTATAGTATAGTGAAATAGCGAGTCTCTCCCTTTGATATTATTTAAGGGTATTTCTTCCACACGTTCCGATTGAGTTTTTTATCCCCTTCCATTACTTAAAAGTAGAGACCTTAAATAAAGCGGAGAATACCTTTCAAGACATTTATAAAGAAACGAAATACAGATTTTTGATGTGAATCTAGTTCATTTACTGAATCTATAACACGAAATTATGTTTTTATGCCTTTTTGAAATCGTTTATTTAATAAAAAAATCTTTTAAGAAACTATGTTGTTGATTCTAAAATTGCCTACCTGATTTTATTTACTTAGATCTCTGTTTTTTCTGCTATCGAGTTTATTTGTTCTAGAACAACCAGGAACAGATATTTCGTGAATAAAGTTTATTCACAATTTGCTAGAAATCCACAAATTTAGTCATGAATCCATATACCAAATTTTATATCCTCCCAGTTTAAAGCCTTATTGAATTATCACGTTCACAGACAAACAAAATTGATACTAAAAATGTGTTTCAGACTCAAGGAAATCCGAAACAATCGAAATTTTCAGATATTGAATTTTTCGATGTTTTTTTCCTATTCTAATTCATTATGAAAGTATTATATACTTTAAAACATTAAAGCTGTTGTAATATTAGAAATACAGACGTCTAATAAATATTAGTAATACAGCAATTGAAGGGTTTACTGCAAAAAGTGTGTAGCTCCAATTTTGGAGAATTTATGAGTTATATAAACTATGTTAGAGTTACATGGGGTTAAAAAAATTCTTTTTCATTTGGTGCCAAAAATATATAGCTCCAATATTTGTTCTCGCGTTTTTCAGGGGATGGAGCTGTCTGTCTCATTGGAATTTAGAATTTTCAGACGTTTTTTACAGCTTTCTGTAAATTTAAATGATTGGAGCTACCTCTTTTTGCTTCAAACTCTTCAAATTTAGTGACTTGATAGCTGGATGGTTAGAAGTAGATATATATTTCTATTAGGAAAAACGCTTCAAATGATGCGCAAAATTATATTTATGTAATTTGAATCAATGATTGGTGTTCCAATAAAATTTAGATGTCTAACTTTTGATATAATTAACTGGACTTATAAATAATATTTGTAAAATGCTCAATATTTTCTGAAATTCTAAGCAAAAAAAAAAAAAATCCACTTCCAATGTGACTAAAAGGAGTCTATCTATGACCACTTTAATATCATTTCAGCATCATTTTAATAGATATCCAATAAAGATCCCCTAATTAATAGCCAGCATTTCCTCTAAACACTGATTATTAGCTAAAATAATTCAAACAAGGATTTTTTAAAAGCAAAAATCTTTTAATTTAATACTACAAGAGTGGAACTTTCTTTTATATTTAAAATGTAGCAAAGCAAAAATACTATACCAAATATGAGTAATAAATTAAAAGAATTGTATAAAAATTGGAACTGTGCCTTTTTTTAGTTCATTTGTTGACTCAAAGTACACAAAATATAATTCTTTTTCTCATCTAGAACATTTTTATTTGAATGTGTACGGTTATTTCTTAGATTAGACATTAACAACAGGAGGATAATTTAGACATTAACAATAGGAGTGCGCTTAATATGGATGCCTATAAAATTAGATTATTCAAATATTCAAATAAAAATAACTTTCAATGTAGTTTTTATTCAATATTTCTTACCAATCATAAAACTACGATTCCAATTTAGTAAGCATATGTATAATAAATATAGTCTGTATGTAAAAAGAAAAGGCTAGACTCGTTTGATATCAGTCTGATTCTATATTTCATCACCACTAACTGTTCACCGTATCTTTTTATAGAATTAAAGTGATATTTAAATTAAAACATTCTTGTTCATGGGTTCTCTATCTGGGAGTTGAAAGGAAAGAATCATAAAAAAGCATGTACTCTTTTTAACAAAAATACCCAACAAGATTGTTATGATATCTTCTCGACATTGTACGACATCCAGAATTTTGAGCATCACATAATGTCCTAATAATGCAAAATATAAAATAAGCATATGATCATACAACTCCTTTAAGAAACTAACAATTAAAACCAAAGTAAAATATGACTCTTATAATACTGGAATAAAATGTAACATTTTTACTCTTATCGGGTGCATTTATTTGTATTAAAGTCAATTGGATATTTTTTTAGTTAAAATAACAGTACGGAAGGCATGATAAATGTTTATAAATAAATAATAATGATAATTTTGATGTAAATTATTTTGAATTACAAAAGTAATGCAATATAAAAGTCATCAAATGAATATTAGTTTGATATTATCGCTTTTCCAAAATGAAAAAAAAAAACAGTCTTTGGAATATAAAGGCACATAAACAACATAAAATTTATTTTGGAATCAATTGTTTTATGTTGTGAAATCCGCTAAAAGGAAAGCAAAATTTTAAAATTATAAAACGAATCTTATTATAAAATTATACTTTTATAAAGATTTTATTTATATGATGAAAAATGAATTTACCTCATAGGTGGTCGAAACTCTACAATTGAAATAAACAGGAGTGATGATCAAAGCTGCTAAAACTGTCCCAACTGAAAATGGAACTACAATAAGAGCGAATTTCAGACCAAATCGGTATGTTTCCATTGGCATTCCTAATATTGTGATGGCAGACAACATAGTCACAGTGATGGACATAACAACAGGAAATATGGACATATTTTTTCCTGCCAGTAAATATTCTCTTGTGGTTTTTTGCCGATTTCCAGTAAATTGAAAAGTAAGTCCGATAGCCGTTGAAATAACTAGCGTTAATCCAATTACCACATAATCAACCCAACCTAGATGATAATGAGGATCCATTTTTGTTGATGTAAAATCTTGATTGCTGATTGTAAAGTAAGTCTGTCCAAAAATTATCAGAACTGCTCTGAGATGTTGTCAGGAAAGCGACAAATCTCAAAAGACAGCTGCTTCGTTCGAGTTTGGTTCACTTGGAAAGCATTTATTTTGTTTTGAGTAATATGTCATAAAATCATATTTAAGAACCATTGGAATTGAACATTAAATTGCGATAAAACTTTTACAATTCTGCAATGATTCTGTGGAGCGTGGATGATTCTAACTTGATGGAAACACAATCAAAAGGGACATTTAAATTTAATGTAGACATTTGAATTAAAGAAAATTGATTTAAAAATTAGCGGAAAGTTAAAATATTTATTCTAAAATAATTGTAAAAATATATATTTATTTAAACATTTTGGTAAGTAACGAACAATCATTAAATGATTTTATAAAAAAATATGATAATCATTAAAATTATTTTTTAAATATTAATCTTAGTCAGTATTTTTAATGAACAAGCTAATTCCGAGCAGTTAGGCTGCGATATAAAGAATTTGAATTGATAAAATTTAACTTTAAAAAGTAATATAAAAAAGTTAATTCAATTCCTGCTTAGGTCAACAAAGAAATTTTTTATTTTAATAACTTTTGATAAAATAATTAATCATCAAAAAATTATTGATTTTTTAAAGAATTGAACTCGCATTCTTCACCTTCACGTTAAAAAAGGGGAAGAAGATGAAGAATGCGAGTTCAATTCTTGAAAAATCAATAATTTTTTGATACTTAATAATTAAAAAAATATTGAAATATTTGCATTTTACCGATTGAACAATTACCTATTGATTTCAATTTTCATTTCAAACTGCTAAAACTCCATTTGAAATATTAAAAGTAAATTAAATTAATGAGTTCATATTTAAAAAACTATATGAACATCAAGTGCCATCTGTTACAAATTTAAAAAATGCATTTGAATTTGAGTGGAGGAATAAAAAGTATTTTATTAACGACTGAAAATTTGTATAAGCTATATAAATAAATATATATAGGGAGAGTGTGAATTAATAGTAGGCATCGAAAAAAGTATGTTCCCGAGTGAATAAAATCATCACCAAATTATTCATTTATATTTAAGGAGAACATAATAAATAGACATCTTTCATTAAAGTTATCAATTCATAAATAAAGCAATTTTTTTTAATTTTTTTATTTTCAAATTATAAATAAACTCCAATTATAGACAATATGCTATGAGAAATTTCAAGGATTCAAATTTAAATTAGCCAAAGTACTCTTTGATGACTTTTCAATTTGGCGAATATTTTTACTTTATGTGATTTATAACATTTAATGAAATGTTAAGGAAAACATTCAATGTTCTTTCAATTCGAAAATTTACCCTGGAGGAAGGAATGTAATCTTTAGAGAGTTTTATGAACCTGTTTATCGGTACATATTCTCTTCATTCAGAGCACAGTAGAATTTCAATACTACACCTATCAGTCTCCAATCATATTCCACCATTTACAAAAAGGCCAGCAAGTTGAGTTAAACTGAAAATAAGTCAACATATACCGGTGCCAATGATCAAGAACAACATAAACGATAGATTGCAGTTCATTCTTTTAAAAAACAATTTAGTAATGTTTACTGTAATAACAAAATTTCGTATATTTTGTTAAATTAAGGTAAGTTTTGTTTTTTAAAATGTTACTTTAGCGTTCGTTTCAGTATCCTGAGAGGATTGCTTGTCGATAATTCTATCATATTACGGGACGAAATGCTGAAGGATGAGCATTTCCGGTATTCTTCGTCATTGTTTGATCTTGCTTGTCACTTTTTTTTACGTGTATGCGAGTATCTTTTCGTTTTTGACCTATTGTTTTATTTTAATTAAGTCCTTAAGAAATCTGAATTCATTTTATTGCTAAATGTACGCATTGCCTTCATTCGTCTTTCCTCTCACCCCTATATTGGTGAATTAAATCCATCTTAACGCATGCGCGCTAGGATGGAATCTGTTGGCAAGCAATACTAATAAATGCTTCATATCACATCTTAAAATTAGGACCGCGGGGTACTTCAACGGGTAAAAATTTTAATATAATTATATGATTAAATAAATCTGATTGATGATTAAGTTAATGACATTAAAATATTGCATTACATCTATAATGCATAAATATAAAAAAAAATTAAACTTCTAATGGACCAGAAAGTTAATAAAATCAATTAAAAAGATTCTGTTCTTTACAAATATGAAACAAATAAAATAAATTAGATTATTCAAAAATAAACAGGGCCTTACATTAGATTAATTAAAGAATTGTTTATAACATTAAATCAGATCGAAAAAATCCGAAATGGATCATTCTAACGTAAGAAAATAGTTCAAAGTAAGTGCGGTTAATAAAAAAAATATTATATTTGTTTTTCACCTTCTGCTTTTTTATTGACCCACAGTAACAAACTTCTTTCAAGCTTTTATCACTAACGGATTTTCGTTCAAAACACGTTTCAGTTATGGACTGTATCCAAAATTTCATAAGAAAAGGGATTTTTTTTCAAAATGTAATTCTTTGTCTCAAAAATTAAATTGAATTTATTTCCAAATGAATTTTAACTTCCTTGCAATAGAAGATTCATTTTCTAATTAATTTATTTCATTGAATTTTAGTATAATGAAACTTGTTCCGCATACTTTAAATATATATATTTTTAAAGTTTTTAATTTTACAACAATGATAATATATTTGGGCGCCCCGAAAGTTTCTTTCTCATCGCGCTAGGAATGGCTGTGTTTGTGCAAACATAATGGCTTATCTATTATCGATCTATGTCATCAGAGTAGTATCAGAAAACTACTACACTCCGTGCTGGGACAACTCCCCCCAAAAGTTCTTTTGTCATAGGATTGGAAAGGCCTAATTTATGAGC
>JAPMOQ010019505.1:1857843-1904960 GCA_026543055.1 Argiope trifasciata
TGAACTGGAGCAAGTGAAAGCTGCCATAATGATAATAAAAAAACCCAGCAGAATTAATGGACTGAAGATACATTGTTTTTCATCGCGAAACCTCATATTGCATTAATCATAAGAGGGAAGATTTTTCAGTTAGATTGGGATGTTTTACCGTATCCTGCATACTCTCCAGATCTTGCTCCATCCGATTATGACTTCATTCTGTCCTTAAAAAATTCTCTTAAAAATCCACCAAGGAAATAAAAGCAAACTTCTATGATTATTGTGTGTCCGAAACACGATAATTTTCGGAAGAAGGCATAATGAGGGATGGAAGAAGGCAATAAAGCAAAAGGGTTCTTATATAACAAAATAAATAATATTTAAAAAGTAAATATTATATATTCCTTTAATATTAGAAATAGGAAAGAAAATTATGGAGCACATATTTAAAAACTGTCTAGTATCGCCAAAATATGTGAGAATAAACTCAATAATTGAAAAATTATAAAACATTATAATTTTTCTTATTATTATGTTGAAGATAGCGAAAAAATGTGATTTGTGCAATAATATGTTCCAAAATTAGTAAAGAAAATAATAAAAATGACTAATTTTAAAGTCAAAATGTAACGAAAATCCTCAACTTTTTATTAATGAATACATACTGCCCAAGAAGCAATTATTTATTGTTCTAGAGCAGTTTCAATGGATTTTTTTCGAATGCCTGGCATAATTAATTTGCCGTTAGTATGGTGGCCTGTAAACCTTAAATATCAATATCAAGAACGGCGAATAGCAATTAAAGACTTAACTAGAATTAATACAATCCGACTAATTTTAAATGTTGATTACATGTTTGGACTAGTTTAATAAAAATTGAAATATAGTCTTCAAATGTAGCAATCTTTTAAAAAGTAGTATTATAATCATAGATTAGAGATCACCAATAAAGAAATAACTGATAACGTGTTTCAACAATAAATATTAGGTTGGTGCGTATGAAATGTCGGATTCTTAAGTGATTGTATAAAACTGCATATCTTTCTTCAAAAGCTGTTTATTCAATCAAAGTATGCTCCATTCGCTTCAATACACTTCTCCCAACGAGATTTTAAAGCGTAGATGCCTGTCTTAAAAAAATTTTGGTCTTTAGAATTAATAAACTCTGATATCGAGTTTTTTAGACTGTCTTCATTTTCATAGTGTTTGACCCTTAAAAACAGCTCTAAATGCTTGAAAAAATGAAAATCGGTCGGCGAGAGATCCGGTGAATATGGTGGATGCTGCAAAACTTCATATTCCAGTTCGTTCCAGCTTATTTCGCTCTGTCAGTGCGTGCGGTACCCACTTCTCCATCTTCTTAACCTTGCCAATCTCAGAAAGGTGTCTCAATATCGTTGTATGGTCAACTTTCATCCTGATAGCAAGTTCCCTCGTGGATACGGCTGGATCCACTTCCACTAGAGCCTTCAGGTCATCATTCTTCACAGACGTTTTGGGTCTTCCGCGCGGCTCATTTTGCAGTGAAAAATCGCCAGTCCGAAATTTTTCGAACCAACGCTGCACTTTCCGATCGTTAACCGTATTCTCCCCAAACGCTTGGTTTATGTTGCGTGCAGCTTTTGCAGCACTATTACCAAGTTTGTACTCATATAAGAAAATGACGCGAATGTCGGCAGAATTCATATCGGCAATAAACTCAAAAGAAATAACAAAAGGGAAGACCTTCGAGAAAACCTATTTTGCTGAAATGAGTCTCTGGCAATGGACAATACGACTATGAATGAGGTTATGCCAAAGACAAAAGTATAACGAAAACAGGGAGACAAACGTCCGCATGTAAAGAGAATCCGACATTTCATACGCAGCAACCTAATACTTTATTTTATGAAAACCATGTAATAAAAGTATAACTATAAAACTTCATAAGTGATTTCAGACAAATCTAAGATATTTGTTGAAAACAAAAATGTAGTTGAAAAACAAATATTTTTGATAAGATACTAACGGTGTATGAATTTATCAACATAGAATCTGTATACTGATCTATTTTTAAAAGAAATAACTTTTGTAAATATTTTTTTAAGATTTATATAACAATTCAGCTTGATATACCAAGCATGGTTTATTATCAAACATTCAAAATTTATTCAACAAATTATTAAAAACATAATAAATATATTAATGATTACAAAAATTAATCAATATGTATTTAAAAGCATTTATTGAATATTTGGAACGTTCCATGCAGTATCTTAATAGTGAAATTTCGAAATAAAAATGACGAATGTAATTTTGAAATCTATTTCTCATTATTAATTATCTTAGTTGAAAATATGATATAAAGGAAACACAAATTCAACAGTTCTCAATAGAATATTGGACAGATATTTTTATTTTTCATAATATTACGTTCGCTGAACTGTTAATAAAGTTTAACAGAGTATTTTCATGTCATATTTAAATTTTAAGACTACCCAAGGTCAAAAAAGTATTTAGGAGCAAATATAAGTGTAATAAGAATAGTGGAATATGGAAAAGATGAAAGGCAAAAATAACAAGAATTGTTTTCGTGTGATATATGTGTGTTTTTTTCCTTTGAAAACTGATTCAATTTAAATTGATTCTAATTATCAGAAGTTTCTTATTCCACCCCCCCCCTGCTCCCTCATAACTGCATGCAACTGTACTCACTTATAAGTACTTTCAAACAAAGAAACGATTTCATCTTTTTTCAAATCAACAATAAATTATTTATCGAATAACAGTATGTTTATCTTACAATATATTTACCATTGCTATGCATGAGAGCGACAAGTTAATTTGGTACGACCCCTGGTTGGCGCATTATTCAAAAATCGCCAATTCGCCAACCATGGTCTTGCGCCATACTTTTCCCAATCCAATATTGACCCATAATTATAGCGAAAGATGATAGTGTTGCCAGACTAGAGAAAACGTCTTCAACAATTTGGCGAAGGAGGAGGAGGATTAACTCTGGTTCATCCGATAATTTCCCTTTTTGAAGGCATCTGTTTCTAAAATTAATGAATGGAATGGTAGTAAATTATATATAATATCTTTTAAAAGCCCAGAGAGATGAATTCTGCAAATAAATTCAAGGACAAAAAATAATTAAAAAACAGAACAGGAGTAAATTTGATATTTTGAAATGAAATCGGATCGTAATATTCCCATGAAATTATATTATACTAAAGTCCATTATTTTATACTATGGATAATCCCAGTTTTAGATCCAAATTGATCCCGTCAGGTAGATGGAAATAAATTTGAAATGAAAAGGCAAATGACAAAGAAAAAGTGCCAAATGAAAGATACATACACAAAAGACATAAAAACAAATAAATGACGCAGAAAACGAAACAATAATTAGGAAACTTTAAAGATGTAAGTATATATTATAGGAAAAAAACACACACCACGGAATTGCTTTTTTGTTTAATGGATGTGAAAGTTAACATAAAAGCAATCACGCTTATTGGCATTCGATAAGAAGATTGCTCTCTTTACACATGAAGCCCATTATTAGCCAAGGTATGATTCGGGACAAATTAGTTCTGATGGTATTTATGTCATTTTAGTTTGTTTTCTGCTGAAGGATTGCTAAGAGAATGTTTGTTATTGGACATTTTGTTTCATTGTGTATTTTGACACCTTTTCTCCCAAAGATGGCACAAAGGAAAAAGGATAATATCTTGAAATGAACACAATCTCTTCTTTATTCCAAAATATTGGCTTGTTTGAGTCTTAAGGCACAATTTTATATGTGGTTTTAATGATTTTTCATAACTTCTCTTCTTTTGTAAGCATCTATCCCGTTTTGAGATTTGAAATAGTTGAGAGGCTTAAGCCGTTACAAAGGAATGCATATCATTACAGCTTTTTACAAGTTAATCAGCACATTTATTGCTTTAGTGCTGAAGGGTAGTCGGAAATAATAACAATTTATTAAAGATTCAATGATTCATGTGCAATATTTTCAATATGCTGATATTTCCGTGTACGAGATAATGGATTGTGGACTTTTGATAATTTTTGGGGAGCTGTATTTTCTCTTACACGGCCCGCTTATGAAATTTGTTTTTATTCTATTCATTATTCTAAAATGCAGATGCCTAATAACAGAGAAAGATGTTAGAGAGAGCCTGTTAACAGAAAATTTGGCGATGCTTTATCTGTAATCATAAATATTAAACTGAAGTATTTTGTCTTGAAGAATTTTCTTCATATCGAATGTCTAAATCGTTTCTTTCTTTCAAATTATGGGACAGATCTTCTTGCTTTGTTTCAAAACTTGTCCCTTTGATCCAAAACCTGGCCACTGGGCTAAGATATTTTGAATCAGCAGGAATGACGTCATGGCATCCTGAAAATAAATTTATTTTAGATCATCTTTGGTTAAATTATAAAAAAATACAATTTAGCATGGATTAAAGCTATTATTCTTCATTCGATTTATTTATACATTAGTATTATAAAAGAAAGCTACAGTCTAAATCATTTTTTTTTGTATTATGCAATAAGATTCTCTAATATCATCAAAAATAATAACAAATTACTCCTTGCAATGATAAATCGCACTTTTGATTTTTTGATTTCGTGACTTTGATGCTTGAAGATAGCAAATGAAGCGTTTTAACTTATGAAAGCAGTTTTTCCTTTCCTTCTAAAAGAATTCAAAATCAATTTTATTCAATAAAACCATTTTAAATACTAAAGATGCTCTAAATTAACGCATAATTAAAATTTATCATAATTCGTGCTGTAAAATATTGGCGATCCAGTTGAAAAAACATTTGAGAACTGATAATTTATGGTTAGTAAAAATGGAGCGTTATCAGATAAAACAACGTGTTAAAAGATTTAAAAAAGAAAAAAATGTTTTTTTTTTTAATTTTTATATTTTTATTGAATCTTAGAGTACGCGGGATGTGGTTATGTATAGAATAATACATAAGGCAATTGACTTCCATGGCTTTCTTGGCACATACACACACTTTTGTCAAATTTTCGCATGACCATTTTGCATAAATGTGACTGAATTTCAGCATTGCAGCTTTGAATCTCTTCCTTCAATGTACGAGTGCTTGTGGGCTTCTTGGCATAAACCGTTGATTTGAAATAACCCCATAAAAAGAAATATAATGGTGTTAAATTACACGAACTAAGAGCCAGTTCTCAAATTTTCGAACAGCGACCGCCAGACTTTAATTATTTTTCAAATATTGTTCAATAATGATTAACTTACTATGTAAGATTCAATTTTTACCAACTATAAACTATCAGCTGTCAAAAAGTTTTTTAAATAGGGTTGCCAACACTTTATTGCACGAATGGTGGCAAAATCAAAACTTGTTAGAATTCCTGATTTAATCATGATGATGTAACACTTTCTCCCACGCGCTCTGGTGACGTCAGGAAAAAGTTTCAGTTCAGTTTAGGTTTGAGTTTCGATGGATAAAGCGTGTAAGAAAGGAACTAGAGGTGGTTGTATGTTGTAGGACGAATTAGTGCACGTAAAATGAAATATTTGTATATAACTATCTGCCTGTGTCCTCGTCCTGATGATGAAAATGCGAATACATGGATTAATATTTTCGATGTTTATGTGATCCAATTTAACTTGGAATACCTTCATTCTATTTAATTTAGTAGATCCCGGAGTGACAATGTAAGAGTGAATTTTCTATTACATTATGATAAATTTGAATTTAGGCCAAAAAATCCCAAAAGCGTGCAAATTTTGGGATACACTTTATTTCACCACTTTCATAGCTTTTAACTTTTTTATTTGCAGTCATGATAGTATACCCAAATATTGGATGAAAAGAATGTTAAGTCGCATTTAAATAAACATATCAATTAAAAGTTATATTTTTGCATGAACATTTTCCCTGGATATCGTGATAAAAATGCAATAATTAAATAAAAGAAACTACGCAATAATTAAAAATTGCTTCAATATTTCCATTCAGCATGAGAATTTTGCATTCGTTATATACTGAAGTGACAAAAGTCATGGGATGACTGTTAATATCGTGTCGGTCCTCCTTTTGCCCGGCGAAGTGCAACAACTCAACGTGTCATGGAGTCCACAAGTCGTTGGAAGTCCTCTGCAGGAATATTGAGCCATGCTGTCTGTATAGACGTCCATAATTGTGAAAGTGTGGATGGTGCAGGAGTTGGGGCACGAACGGACCTTTCGATGATGTCCCATAAATACTCGATGGGATTCATATCTGGCGATCTAGGTGGCCATATCATGCGCTGGAATTGTCCGGAATGTTCTTCAAACCAATCGCGAACAGTTCTGGCTCGGTGACATGGCGCAGTGTCATCCATAAAAATCCCATCGTTGTGTGGGTACGTGAAGTCCATGAATGGCTGCAAGGAATCTGCAAGCAGCTGAACATAACCATTTCCAGTCAATGATCGGTTCAGTTGCACCAGAGGACCGAGTCCATGCCATGTAAAAACAGCCCACACCATTATGCAGCCACCACCAGCTTGAACAGTGCCTTGCTGACAGTTTGAGTCCATTTCTTCATGGGTTCTGCGCCACACTCGAACTCTACCATCAGCTCGTAACAACTGAAATCATGACTCATCTGACCATGCCACGGTTTTCCACTGGTCTAGGGACCAGTCGATATGCTCACGAGCCCAGGAGAGTCGCTGTAGGCGATGTCGTGCTGTCAGTAAAGGCACTCGAGTCGGTCTTCTGCTGTCATAGCCCAAGGAAGACAAATTTCGACGCACAGTCCTATCGGACACATCCCTCGTACGTCCCACGTTGATTCCTGCAGTTATTTGACGGAGTATTGCGTGTCTATTATTTCTACACAGACGTCGGCGGTCTCGGTCGTTAAGTGCAGGTGGTCGCCCACTGCGCTGTCCATGATGGGATGTGATGCCTGAAATTTCATACTCTCGGCACACTCTTGATACTGTGGATCTCGGAATGTTGAATTCACTAACGATATCCGCAATGGAATGACCCATGCGTCTAGCTCCAACTAACATTCCACGTTCAAAGTCTGTTAATTCTCGTCGTGCCGCCATAAATCACGGAAAACTGTTCACATGAATAACTTGAACACAAATGAAAGCTCTGGAAAACGAACTGCGCATTTATATTTTTTCGCTGCGATACTACTGCCATCTGTATATTTGCATATTGCTATCCCATGACTTTTGTCACTTCAGTGTATAAACCATAATAAATAAAGCACTTTTAATAATATATTACAGCATAGATAATATAGCTAGTGTATACGAGAGGGATTCAGGAAACAACATTTGTTAAAAGAATTTTGAAATAACTTACTACACATTTAAATATCAAATAGTAAAACAATATGTCACTTCCCAATGATTTCATTCTTTTATATTTATTTATATAAAGCAATTTTTCAATTATTTTATTCAATTTCATTGCTAAAATCTTCAAAAGGAAGTAAAATATTTCGAAATAATAAAAGAAAAACAATGGAGGGCGTTCTTACCAGTTAATAATATAGCCAAAATAATGAAAAACAAAGTTACGAAACATCCTAATGTTGAGACCCATAAGAATGATATCTTGTACATGAAGAAAGGCTCACTGAAACGAAAATTATTAAGATTTTCAATAAAATATAAAATATGGATATAATATACAATTTCTTCAAATAAAAATACATGGATATAGTATAAATATGATTATTCTATTAAATTTCGAAAAAAGGTGTTTTTACTCTTCTCATTAAAAAAAATGCACCGGAAAGGACAAATCAGCATTATATGAAAGTTCTGAACATGAAGTTTCATTGTGTACTATAATAAGGAAGTTTTACTTTACGATGCTAATCAAATATCAAGTTATATCAGTAGTATCAATAACTAAATTTTTAAAAATTTAACAAAAAATTCATTTTTTAAATAAATTGGTCGTTTAAAATTATTTTGCTTTAAAAAAATGTTTCATTTTTTAAAATATATTTCTTTTGGTGCGTTGATAAATAAGAGGCTAAGAGGCAATGAAATTTGTAATGTTGCTTATCTTCGCATATATTTACATCGTAGAAAAGACAATTTTACGCGTCGTTTTATTGGGTGCTAATCGGATGTAGGATCAATGATCCCAGGCTTGGTAAAAAACTTGGGAGCATTAAGCAACTTGGCATGAATCTGATGAAAAACTGATGATACTTCAAATTTTCAGAAATTTTAGCGATAGGTCCATTAGGATTTGATTTGTAATCTTTCGAGAACCTTCTCGCCCTATCTAATCTAGTTGCTTCTCAAGAACTATAAAAGGGCTTGAAACTGAGCTAGCTCATTTGAGTTCAATTCAACTTATTAATTGAAGGAGTTCTCTTCTGTGAGTCCTTCAATCTTCTTATTATTGTTATACTGAGCTCTTCTGTTTGTTGGATATGCTGTTTTTATTGCTTATTTACGTCACGGCTGTGTTTTATCGTTTGTACACTCGTGTCTTTATGTTAATAAACAACATTATTTGCTACTCAGACTGTTGACTGTGTTATCATACTCCCACTACAATCGGACCCACCTATTTTTCCGGAGTTTTTAGTAATATTACATTGCAATTGAGCATTCCAAATTTCAAATTTTGCCATGTAGCAACACATTCATACATGTAACATACTGAATTTTACTATCCTGATTATTATGAAACCATTGACTGTAAAACTAGACCACAATTACAAAACTACAAACATCAAAATTCCTTAACTCATACTTCCCACCGAACACTCTTTTTAATTGTATTGTATATAATTATTATTTTGTGCACTGTATGTAAACATTAAAAATTCTTCTTGAATATTTTTACGTATATCCATTTAAGCGAGGCAATCTTAGAGATACCAAGTTCGGGAATATTCTGTGACGGAGAAAAAAACTTCGTACACCAAGTACCCCTCAAGTAATTCAATTTTTACATGAACATTTTATTTTTATTTTTACTTTTCCCCTTTTTTGTTTTATATTTTTACTTCATTATTCACTTTTATTATTATTTCGTTCTATTATTTAACATTCAAATGGTCTTATTATGAAAAGCGAGCTTATAATTCTGAATCATGCTTTTTGCATTGAGTGCTTCTTAATGTTTTACAATAAGATAGATTCGCTCTGAATTTTTTTTTCCAATTCAGCTACGGTTTGGGTGAGATTTGGATGTTGTGTACTCGAAATTACTACACTTTTAAAATCCGAGGCTCTATTTTTAGAAATAAATCCATGGAGCCCACTTTGTCTGAGGCACACTGACTGTTTTTTGGGCGAGCATTTGCTTTCTTTTCAAAAACGATTTAAAAAGCCGAAAAGAAACATCTGTAAAGAAACCAATGGAAGTGGTCTCTCCGAAACTTTCTTTCATTAGCCTATAGTAGTTACGAAATATTAACCTTTGGTCAGCAGTTAGCCTTTTTTCTAAATTTTTTGTGGCATACTTGAGTTAGTTGTAGAATTTCTTGACGATTTAACCCTGGCATTCAGTTATAGCACCAAAATATCGAATCTAGGCACATTTTTCTCAAGGGGTAGAAAGAAAAATTGGACTTAAAATTGAACTTGCAACTATAAAATTCCATATTTTGAATTATCGCATTTACATGTTTCTGAAAGTGCAGACTGACAGACAATCAACCCATAATTATATTTGTCTCAAAATTTGACATATATCTATACTATAGATATTAAAATCTGTATATTTAATCTTGTCTATCTATCTCCCTTAGTTATGTAATTATTGAGTTGACTAACATTCGGACAAACGGACTTTCTCAGAAACATTTCTTGACATTTGATAGAAATTTGCTTATTTGGTAAAAACCGTCTAGCTCAAAGCAATTTTGATTTATCTTTGTCGCAATTAGACAAAGACGGACAGATATTTTTCAAAAATGTGCGTTTAGAACTTAGGGAACTATAGAACGTGGAAGTTCGTCAAAATCTCTAGTTCAATATTTTTGACGATTACTGCATTTCTGTACGACTATACTATACTGTACTACGTATAACAGAAAGCAAAAACATTTATTATTAAATAATAGGAATACTTATTCAATGATCCGTTTCATAAGTTTCATATTACGATCATAACGATCCGTTTCGAAATTAACGTGTGTAAATTGTATTCCGCGTTATTACTTATTTTTCTTCCTTCCTTTTTAATCATGTTGCTTCTAGTTTGATTGATGCAGATTTTGAGATCACATCACATTTTGAAAAATTGTAGAGATGAAGACATATATTACAGATTTCTCACAATCACTGAAAATTTCTTTTTTCGGTGATGAAGATTATCGGTGAATTTTCGGTGATAAAGATTATCGGTGAGTTTTCAGTGATAAAGATTATCGGTGATTTTTAGGTGATGAAGACTATTGGTAGTCGCGATTCACCAATAGTCTTCATCGCCGAAAAATTAAAATATATTTATTAATTACAAAATTAATAGATAATATATTTTCTTAACTAAGTTTCTCCATGAATTTAGCTTCGCAAAAATATATAATTAATAAAAAAGTAAAATTTTCGAAAATAAAATAAAATAAATAAAATAAAATTACTGTTGTTTTGGAAAAAAAAATCCGTTTAAATCACTTATATGATTATTGTAAATATTTTCACAAATAACAAGCATTAAAAAAATCAAACCTTGGTTTTGGATCTATGGGTGGCATTGTTGATGTACACTGATCAGAGTTTTCGCACAAAGATGTGAAATTATTATAAATGGAGGATGTATTTTGAAGAGGAAGACAGCCACTTGAATCTAGAGGTAAAGTGGGAGGTTGGTAACCGCTGGATAACACACCAGCTCCAAGCCAAGCCGTAAAAATAACGCCGAGTATCAGCCCTACCAAAATATTCTGAGAAAAAAAAGCAAATCATTTGATTAGAAAACTTAAATTGAAATTCGATATTCATTTAAGTGTTTTGATTATTGGATTATTGGCAGAGTTTTGATTGTTGGAAAAATCAAGGATAATCAAAAACTAAACATATTATAGCTTATGGTGGGATGAAGATCATTATGATCCGTATATTGGGTGCAAGAGGACCCATGTTTTCTGGAGGATCTCTTTAATGATGACATTACAGGCAAAATACGAAGACAAGACAACGCACACCTTTAAAGAACAGCTTCTGATCTCATAATAATAACAATCGCAATGTACTATGGAATGCATACCTAATCAAGCATCGCTATCTACTATCCAAAATAGAAGTTAGATTGATGAAACTGTTACTAACTGATTTTATGGGCTTAATTTTGAATCTACTTCACCAATGAAATAGCTAAGGAGAACAAATATTATAATTTTGATTCAGCCTTTTATTATATCCAAAACTAGATCTCAATAAGAGGAAAACTTTTAATGCTGCAATTTTCGAAACTATTTTTAGTTTATAACTATAACTGTTTGGAATTGTTTCGATTTTGAAGTAAAGTGAACTGCACACATTTTTTTTTTTTATCAGTGATCTGCTTCAATAATTTTTGTCATGTGAGAATATGATGTTGTTGGGGTTGAGATTTCCGAAGCCACAAAATGAATAGGCAGAAAATGGGCAATTTATCACTTTTAAAACATCAATTTTTCGCTTTTTGGGTTTTTAGAAAAGGATAAAGAGGGTTGTCACATTTGATGTCTTATCGTCAACAAAATGTTAAACTTGGTGTGAATGTTTGATTTGATTTTTCTGTATGGCCAATAGAGTGCCGGTAGCAAGAAGGTTTCATCTGAAGAAGAAAGCAAAAGAAAATGGGAATGAACGCGAAACAGCGAGGAGAGGTATCTAAAATCAAAAGTTTATATATATATATATATATAAACTAACTGTAATAGACATAAATTTAATTCGAACTTCTAAAAGTAAGAAGTTTCCAGTAAATTATGTCTTGAAATATTTCTGTGTATTCAGCCCATATGATTTCCACTATTGTCCACAGAATGCACATAAAGTATGGAAAAATAAATCAAACAAATTTATTCGTTGAATTAATTATAAATGAGATTATTTGATATATTTGGAGATCTGATCTGATGTAACTGATGAAACTAATGAAACAACATTTGTTGGCAAATCATATGACGATGTAGCACATTTGAAATTGCAAATATTTTGTTTGGTTAAGGTGTGTAATTGTTTTATTTCTTAAACAATATTAATTTAATAGTTTTGTTGCTTTATTTTCGAGGCTGGTATCAAGTTAAAGTATCGAAATTTAGGTATGTAAGGAAAATAAGCTCATTCTTACAATCGATATCAATGAGTGTTGTCTACCGCAAATATTTTATGTCTTCGTTGTGTTTGCATAATTTAGTTTAAGTCATAATAAATTCGAAGTTTAAGAAAGAAGAAACTAATGGAGAATGCTTTTTTAAAAAATAACTAAACCTATTATTATTCTAAATAATTGGTTGAAATCAATTCAAAAATGATCATAAACAATAATTATTTTTAATACTTTTTAATCGATTATTCTGTTCAAATTTTTTTTCTACCTTGTTAAAATATTGTCGCGAAGATGAGATGAATGTAGTAAACCTAACGAGAATAAACACACTCAAGTTCAACTCACGATTCTTTAATGATCTGACTAATTTCGAAACTACTTATGTACAATTAAAGAACCTTCTAGAATTTGAAGGCCCGCAGAAAATTAAGAATAAATTTACATAATACAAATTTGCATAATTAACAGAAAATGACAAATTAAATTGAAACAGAAATAAATTGAAAGTCTCCATAGCAACTTGCTCCGCTTGTATTCAAACCCGCGATCTTCGGGTTACGAATCCCGTACTCTACCATCTGAGCCATCGGGGCCCTCATTTGGAGGAACAATTTTCGCTTCAATATTTTAGATTTATATCACAATAAACCCAAAGTAACTTGATGGAAACATTATTTTGGAAATATTATATTACAAAATATTCTGGTTTTATTACAAAAGGGTGTAAAAATGAACATAAACATTCGAATACTTTTTAAATCGATTATTCTCTGCAAGATTTGTTTCTGCCATTCTGTTAAAATATTTTAGTTTTATATCCCAATAAAGCCCAAAGTAATTTGCAGGAAAAATTATTTTAGAAATATTATATTATAAAGTATTCTGATTTTATAACTAACGAATTTGCAATAAAATTTGATATCCATAAAAAATCAGCAATACTTTACTTTTTCGGATCCTTTTCTTGAGAGCACTGCTACAAAATAAACGGCAAGGATAGGGCCTTCCATAATGCTGAGAAACGTGTTGGATATTGTAACTATGCTGTCGACTTTGGATACAGCAAACGTCAAACCTATGCATATAGCACCATACAAGACGGCTGAAAAAGATGGATTAAATTCATATTGGTAATTAAATTTGAGGCAATTAAATTCTTCCAGCAATTTTTTATTGTGTATTATTTCAAAAGTAAATTAATTTATTTGGTCCTTCTCAAAAACTTTATCGACACCTAAATATTCTTGGAAAAAATACATACTTTGATTAAATATTTCTTTTATTATTTCTTAGAACAGCTGGAATAGTCTCTCTGAAAATTTCTCGCATGCTTTTCAATCTAATACATGTCATCTTCTTTACTCCGCATATAATATGTGTCTCAGGTAAAGCCGGACCTTTAGCAGCTTTCATGGCTTTGGTGAGCGATAATTATCAAAGATAGATCTTTTGCAAAATTATAGCATTTTGATTAAAGCTATTAGGAGAATATGTATTTTGAACACCTTTTTTCCAACCAACTAAGACATGGAACTACAGTTGTATCATATTAATAGACATATTTCATTAATTTAAGGCAACACGTTTATAAATTGTTGCATTTATATGCAAAGTACTAAAGGACGAATTGTCAAGCATTTGATAGGCTAGGTTCAAAGTTTGACAAGAAATTATGTTTTTGATTCTAAACATGAGTGCCAACTTTCATCTACTCATCGTTTTGCATTTTCTGATTATCGAGTTCCGTTTTACTGAAACAGACAGACAATATATCGGAGGATTTCGAACAAGTTGTTAGTTCATGTACTAAATTTCATACGCCTAACTCAAAGCATTTGCGTTTTAAATTGTTCGCAGAGAAATAGACAGACATAATGGCAGAAATGTTTTTTTATAGTTCAGAGAGATCTGAAATATAGAAGTTCATCTAGATATCGAGTTCAAATTTTATAAAAATTTCAACACTTTCTCTCTTTTTCGTATGTTAAAAAACTAAAAAGGAAATGCTTATGTTTGTTGGCGTTGTACAGTCCAGAAAGTTTGATTTTACAATAATAAATTTAATACAGATATATTTTAGGCCGTTGAAACGTCTTTGTGAAGCGTTTCGTTTTAAATTTTAGGTAATTAAAAGATAATGTTTTCAGCCTTAATTTCAGAAAATGATATAGCACAAATCTAATTTTTTTAACATTTTGATTTTTTAAAAATTATCTTTTTAACGATGCCTTTTTTATTACAGGGCATGTTTGATTAAAAACTGCCATTTTAAAATAGACTTTTTTTGTATAAACAATGTTTCTTTTTTTCCATATTATTTTGGGGTAGTTAATGGATGTATGTAATTTGGCTCTCTACAAGACAGGTACTTTGTACGTAAAGCTAAAAAAAACTACAGTACTAAAAGATTGTTTTCTTTCTGATTTTTTTAACACTTATTTGAAAATTAACAGAAAAATTGGCATTTTTTAGCGATAAATATTTAAAAAATGGTTTTCTCATAAAGCTGAACTTTCCATTCAGTTTAAAACTCAGAATGTTGTTTTTTCGTTAATACGAATGTAGTTATCTTGCATATTTTTTGGTATAAAAAATGTCTTTGTTTTTTCCAAAAATTGCAGCAATAGATTTCATTAATGCACTTTCTAAAATTTTTCTTTGTTTCGTTTAATACAAAAGTTTAATTTCTTCTATTGATGAGAGCTTTGAAAAAAAATCTCTTTAGTATGTAAGCAATTCAATGAATAGTAAGAAAATTGAAAGTTTTAAGATTGATAATGCATTTTTTATAACCCTATTTTCTCATGGGAATTTTATTATACTAGGAGTGTCACAATAAATACAACGAGTGAAAGACTACTAAAATAATATTCTTTTTCTGTATAATTCTTCTTCAATTTGATTCGAATTTGAATGTGGATGGCCAAAGGTGGCTAATAAAAACAAATAAACGGTTGTAGTTTTTAAAATTGAGAGAAACGTAACTTACATAACATTTTTGCAATGAACACCATTTTCTTTTCTGTGAGTTTTGATGATTTACAGGCTGGTTTGATGAAATCTACTACAGTCACTGATGAGAGGGAGTTTAGAGCTGAAGATATGGTGCTGAGAGATCCACTGAATATGCCTGCTATACAGATTCCTGTCACGCCTGGTAGGTGATTGAATCGAGTGATTATGTAATAGGGAGCCAGCTTCAAAATAAAAACAACACCTTTAGAATGGTAATCTTTAAGGTAAAATACATGTATATTTAATGATGAGTTACGAAATAAAACAAACAATTGCGATAAACCCTATAATTGCTGTATAATATGCCATCTGCCAAAAAAAGATTTCCATTTAGTAACCTTAAAACTGAAGTATCTTGAGAGATTTTCCTAGTTTAGATCTTTAAGATTTATAAAATGTTTGATTATTGGAACGCAATTAGCTGGAGCATTGTTATCAAGAGAATATATTCCTTTGAGTGTGCAAGAAGCACGGTATCAACTGTAATATCAGCATTCATACCAGCGGAAGCAGTTTCCTACTGTTTTGTATATAGCCATTTAAACTTACTCTTGATTTCCAAGTAGCCAAAGTCTACTTATATTTTATTTTCAGAGTTTCTACATGTGAGCATTTGGTACTTTGTAGCGTACTAAAGAAAACTAAGTATACATCTTGGATACTTTCTTTTTGAATGACTAAATAAAAAGTTGAATTATAAGTAAAGTTTTAATAACAATTTGACTATTCAGTTTCATGACAATTTAGATAATTGACTTACCAAATCTCATTTATATAGTTTACATGCATGCACATATACAAACCAACAGACATTCATATATTGATGGTTAGTTTCAAAATTTTATTCGGATCTACAAGTTAGAAACTCTGTGAAAATTGAGAAAATTGTATTTCAAAACTTATTCATTCATTGTTGTTTGCATTTTATAAATATCGTGTTTCTTTTTAAATGGACGGATGGGCAGATAAGCTTTTGGTGAATGGATTTCATTATAAAATTTGATAGAATCATGTAAATTTAATTTTACCAGCATACAGCAAATTTCATTATTTTAGCTCAAATTTTTTATAAATAATGTGGTTTCCATATAGAGAGACACACAATTCCAAAAATAAGTTTTGTGGACACACAGATGTCTGTTAATTTGAAGTTCAAATTGTTTGACAATTAAAACAGATATATAAGAATAAAAAAGAATGTAAAACAATGCTTGCAAATCCCAATGTCGCAGCACATTATGATAAATTTTCTGCTAAGTTGGAATTTTAGTTAGGTCGTCATTTTAATATTCTGTATGAAATCATATTTATTATTCTATTCTGAAAAAATCGATAGAAAATACTGAAAAAGCAATCCAAGGGACTGGGTTTCTTTTGTCCAAATCTTACGCGCTGAGGAGCAACGTCCTGATATATCTGGAAAAAGATAAAAGCAATGGATACTGAGTAATTTTTCCTGCGCAATACTTTGTTATGACGGATTTATCTCCTTTTTAATAGTAATTTATTATTAATACTGTGTTTATATGTGAAATCGGGTTTGTAATGGTATAAAAATATCTTTTTAAACTTACTTTTTAAATTTTTGTGCATACTTTAGTTTTATTATTATATATATAAAAAAATCCACGCTTTTTAATTAGTTTTTTTTCGATCTGCACATAATTTGAGCATTGAAAATGGTTAGATAAATATTTAAAAAAGAAAAAAAAAAACCTGATCATGTCTTGTGACACCAGTACGAGCTGAATCAGCTACCGGATCGCAGGTGTTAAAAACGGTGTATAAAACCAATCCGAAAAAACTGCACAGGATAACAAGCGCTGCTACCGGTATAATGCTCCAGTTAAGAGCCCTGAAAAAATATCAGAATAAGTTACAATTGAGATTAAAAAACTCATAAGAATGTTAAATTTATTTGCATTGTTCTCAAATCTGTGATGAGATAGGAAAAGGGCCGCGGTGGCCTGGTGGTAAGATATTGACTTCGGAATAGGAGGATTTCAGACTCGATTCCACCGAAGAACCGCCTTGTGAGGGGGTCTCTTGCACGCTAAATCTGTCAGGCCAAACGTCTTTCCGCTGGTGCGGTGTGGCTATGGGGGTGACATCTCGTCATCTGAAGGTGGTTCAAAATTACGAGGTCCGTCCCAAAATAGCCTTAGTGTTCTTTTTCAACGGGACGTTAAAATATAACTAAACTAAACTGTGATGAGACAGGAAACAATAAGAAAGAATTTATCTGGAAAAGGTACTATGTTTTACGAGGTTTCTAATTTTTCGTAATAATATAAATAATACCAGTATGTACATTTTTTAATAAAAATACTGTTTGTAATAGTTTTGTCTTGCATTATTACCATTTGCATTATTCTCGAATCTGTAATGAGATAGGAAAGAATAAGAAAGAATTTACGTGGAAACGGTGCTATGTTTTACGAGATTTTTAATTTTTCTTAATAATATAAATAATATCAGTATGTATATGTTTTAATAAAAAATACAAAAAACACACACATACTTTATTATTGTTTGTTAGAATAAATTTCCCAAAAATAGAAAATAGTTAATTTTTTTTTTAACATTTCATTCACTTTTATTTTTCATTTAAATTTCACTCTTTACTTTATTTTATTTTATTGAATAATCCTGTATTTTGCAAGTTCCCCATGTTAAAATTTTTGACTATTTTATTCATAGGTTTTATTGAAGCAATTTATTTTGAAAATCGTATTTTTTGTTATTCCTAGCTTATCTTAAAATAAGATATTATTTTTTGTGAGAAAAGTTTCCTCATCTTCAAATTAATTATATATTATTTTTATATGATAAGACATACTTATTCCAATAAATTTTCAAATTATTTATGCGAAAATATAACTGTATTGGAAAAACTATAATTTAAAAAGTTGTCTAAATTGTTTCAAAAATAGCTTTTTTATCGCTTTCTACTATAGCTATCGAATAGCTATACTCTCTCTTTAAATGGTTCCTTTTAATCTCATAATTATATGACTAAATGTTTTGATTACGTGCAGCGTGTTATAAGAATTAATTATAGGTACTGAAATTTAAATAGAATTTAAAGACAAATTGTAATTTAAACATCACTGCAATTATAAAATATATATTCTTGTGAAATAGAAAATATTATTCAAATGTTCATCAATGTTAGTTAAGAAATATTGTTCATATGCTAGTCAAAGTTAAATCATAAATTTATTCTTTTTTTATGACTTAACCAGAAGTTCTTAAAAGTTCTTTCCAAAACTAGAGATATACACTCAGAAAAGTAAAAATAGAAAACTGGAAAAGAACACATTTCAAAGGATTAACAGCTTATGTACCTTGAAAAGGGAATTTTATCAAAAACTAGAAGAGGACGCTTTTATTTACATAGCATATTGTAACCACAGCAGCCATAGTTAGAAAAATAAGACCCTGAAAAGTGGGGGAAGAGAGAACTCCATGCAAATCATAATTTGAAATGAAGTTTAAATTCAAGTAATAAGAAAATAATTACTCATCAATTACTAAATAATTACTATCACTGAGCCTACTTACTTAATCGCACAAAGAGAATACTATTACACTAATATCTATTTATCTTAAGTCTATAAAAGGAGCTCAATGGAATTTTCGTTATAAATTCAGCAATACGATTGTAATATTCAATGCATTTTCTTATCCGATGGAAAGACGAATCAGCGACAAGAATGCAATAGTCTATCATTCACTACAGACTATTGCGCGAATGTTCTGTTAGTTCAAACAACCGATAGTTGAAGTAAGCAGATATCCCCCAAAGAGCAGTGTAATGCGATGATAATGGCTGGTAAGTGTAGTTTTAAGAATTATTTCTTTAATTTTTTCAAATACTATGATTCCAAATCGCTCATATTATTTATATAAAGTGTATGTAGGATATTTTAACTATAAACAGTAATGATTGAGAAGAAAGATTGTCATAAACCGACTAACTGTTATTTAAAAAACTAAATTTTCTTCGAATTGTGGCATTTGCTTTTAAATAATATCAGGAAAACGTATTTGAACGTGCCAAAAACAAAAAAGTACTTTGCTCATGTTTTAATTTTGTGTTTTTGAGTAGCTGTAACTAGCTTTGACTGTGATTATCTTTCATTTCTAAGCGAATCACATACAACCTTCCACAAAATAAGCCAAGAAATGAAAGGAATTTTGTTTGATTTGGAGGGGAAAAAATAAAACAAGGAACTAAGCAAATAAGTTTTATTACTTACGCTCGAGCCTTATACACAGATTTTATACTCAACATTCTTTGTACTTCGATCTGACTTGTACCGTAATATGCGAGAGCCCCGAAGAAACCTCTACAAAACGAGTTTAGGAAAGTATATCTCTTGATGAAATCTTCTTTAAAGCTATAATAAAAGAGTTAAATTCATCAATGATAAGGCCTACATTTAATTTCTATTCAAAAACAGTTTCACATATATAAGGGGTCGGGATAGTCTGGTTGGTAGGGCGTTGAACTCGTGTCCTTTATGTTACGAGTTCGAACCCACCAGCCGAAGATTCCCTGTGTGTGTGGGGGGGGGTCACTGACGCACGTATAAATTTGTTGTGGTCACAAAGTCCTCCTTAGTGAGAGTAATACCACTGGAGGTACTGGTTCAGAGGTGATCGTTCTTTGATTTAAGTCTAAATTACGATCTCTCGATGTGTGTATGAAAATGGATTATGAAGTCCACCCTGTAAAAAGGGTTGTGAAACGTGAGTGGTAAAGTTGTATTCTTGGCCCTAGACGGCGCTACTGAAAAAATCGAGAGATGCACCCTATGGTTTTAAATCGCTGTCTTAGTAACAGCGGACTTGTTCGATGGCAAATGTCATAAGGAACAACAGCACATAAGTCAGAGGCGTTTGAGATTTCATTTTCTAATATAGCATTATAATATTTTAATACGATATATGACTACGTTCTAAAAGTATGTTTCGAAAAATAGTTTAAAATAGTCATATTTTCGAATATTTGCTTAAAAAGGATTGAAAAACATCTACGTCAAATATTAACCAGTTAAGTGGCAAAGATATTTTAAAAATTGAAAAAAAAAAGCCTTTTCATTTTGGCTAAAAAAGAAGAGCAAAACAAAAACGTTCTGGATTAAAGAGTTGCCAAATGACTTACTTAAAATTTTGCTGATTTAAAAAAGATTATTTAATTTCTAAACGAAAAACTAAGTTGTATTTCTATCGATTCGGTAAATATTGAGATTAGACTGATAAATAATGCGAAATTTTCTATTTGTGTCACATTGTGAAGCTCTATAACAATTATCAAATATTTCTAAATAAATAGATTAGGTATTCCCTAGTTCAGGGACTGCAGAGCATATTTAGAGATGATTATACAAAATTAGAGCAAAAAAATACGCATTAGATTTTATATTATGAAGTTTCTTTTGAAAGAAAATTCTATCTTTCTTCTTCTAGAATCTAAAAAAATAGGATTTAAAATGTAAAGTAGCATTAAAATGTTTGTAAACGCAAATATAAAAACCAATGTAATTCCCAAACGACAGACTTAAAAACAAAATTCTAATGATTTTATAAAAAAAAACATATTACATTATTATAAATATACATTGTACAAGTTTTAAAAAAGCATGATATTGCAAAACAAATGATTTTTTAAATATGAAAAGATTGATATAATAAAACTTTAGTTAAATTGTCAATGTTTCAGCTTCTTAACTTGTTCTGCTATATTAATAAATCGTAAGTTTTTTATATCTGATGATTTAAATTAAGTAATTATAAAGAAAATGAGGGATTGAATTGTTGCTTATGATACTTAATAGTTATATTACTTAATAGTTAATTCTTATATGAATCAAATGCCTGAAAGTGTACTATGTTATAAAAAAAAAAACAAAAATCTCAAATTTAGGATTATTTTCCATTATTATAATTTTGCATTAAATTTGCAACTAACCAAAATTCATTATTCTGTCATGAATCAAAAAGCCCCATTTAGAGTTAAGGGTGCCACATAAAGATTTGATTTTTTAAGAGATAGCAATACCAATAAATTTATTTCTTTACAATTAGTCAAAATTCAGTTTCATCTTGCTTATTAAGTTGAGGTACAATGAGCATAAAAAATTCATTTGAGACTAAGATTCCTTACAAAACTCACTCAAATATTTCCAGTCTTCCACCTTTAGCAGATGTTTCATATATATTGGCCACGCCACCTGCTTCTTCAACTCCCTTTATGTACATCACAATAAGACAGAGAAACATGAGACCAGCTTGTAAAACATCTGTCCATATAACTGCTCTCAAACCACCCTGGAAATCAGTAATAAAATCTTAATATTTTTTACTTGATGATTATTGTGCAGATAAAAGATACATTATGTAGTAAATCTTGATTCAATCTTTAAGAATTATTAAAGAATCGCCTTATCTCGCCGGTAAACATAGATAGTAAACTACTATACTTTTTACTGAATAATTAAATAATTACATTATCATTAAAATTATAATTTTAATGATAATGTAATGTAATTATTTAATAAATTATAATTAAATAATTACATTACATTATCATGCAGCTAAAATTATTAATAATTTTCTTTAAGAATTATTAAATAATTGTATTGCGATGTAGATAAAATATAAAGTGAATAGTAATCTTATTAAACATCTTTAAGAATTATTAGAGAATTGCTTTATCACGTCGTTGGAATTTTTTTTGTAAATTTCAATATTTGTAAGTATTGTCAGTAAATTTAAGTACTGACGCTATTTTATTTCAGATATGTTAATGTCAAATCTTGCAAACACTATGAAATATCTAAAAGAAGTATCCAAGTTTTTCTAAAATTTTCGAAATTCCAGAAGATACCAAGAAGTTATCCAATTTTTATGCTAAAGAAAAAAATTACTCACAACTGCACAGTAAAACGTGCATACAGCTCCGAATACAAGGATTGAAACTTCTATTGACAGATTTGTGACCGCACTCAGAGCAATAACTGGCGCATACAACACGACGGACATGAAAAGCATCTAATGGTAAAAAAAAAAAAAAATCAAGTTATGAAACTTTTTGCTGGTAAATAAAAGTATTGAGAATAATAATTATACTAATGTACTAGAACAATGCCTACCATTTGTAATAAGAACAAGGCAGAAATTGTAACTCTTGTAGTTTTTCCAAAGCGATGATCAAGATACTGAGAGAGAAGAATAATGTTAGGAATAAAATATATACAATCAGAAATTCAAAGAAGATAGTATAAATGTCTGAAGTACATGAATTAATTTAAAAAATGAAATTAAAGGCCTTTTATTAGAAAGATTCAATCAATGACCTTTTTCTGAATTGTTATTTTTAATTTTTTAAATTTTCAGTGTTTATATATAAAACTTACATTATTGCATTCGTGTGAAAATTTATATTATAAAACTTATGAATATTATGCAGCTTTTAAACTCCAATGACAATACTTTTTTAATGATAATTTTAATGATAATACTTTCAGATAATAATAATTTTCTTCAGAACTCTTATTAAATCGATGATTTACAATGGGCTAATTTTGAGGCGACATTTGAGTAGAATGCTTTTTTCTAGGCAGACAGTTTTGTAGTTATGAACTTGAAGTTTATTATTGCACAAATCGAATTCCGCTATTATAGAAAAAAAAACACTATAATAGATGCCAAATAATAGATCTTTCATAATTTTTTATTAAAAATATATTGGGTTGACAACTCAGTTCCCCACATTTTTGTTATTTTAAAATTCCACATGTTATTTAATGTTTTTTGGCATAATATTTTAAATCAGTAGAAAAAGGGTGTTTTTTTTCTAATCAGAATCTATAATCTCTTTTTTTGTTCTAGTTAATTACTATTAATTTTCAGATCTTAAAACAGGATGCCAAATTGAGAAACATGAAATTTTTTTACACTTTATTCTTTTTGATTTTAATCAAAGGGCTAAAGCCGAAAAAAAGGCATGAAATTTACCCCTTTAATATAAATATTTTATACTCCTTTAAATTTTAAACACACGTTTAACAATTTATTTTATTCATTTAGTAATTATTCAATTTCAGTAACTCGCCAGATTTATTAATTATGCTTTGTGACAGTTCAGAGTAAAATATATTTCAGTATATTATAACATGATTATTGGAATATTAACATGAAAATTAATATAAATGAAAAATTCTTATAAACAAAAGAATAAATTTTAGAAATACCTCATAAGTGGTTGAAACTTGGCAGTTGAAATATACAGGAAGAAACATGTATGCAGCTAAAACCGTCCCTATTGGAAATCCAAAGCATACAACAATAATTTGTATACCATATCTGAAAGTTTCACCAGTGTGGCCAATTATGATTATTGCTGAAAGCATTGTCACTGTTATGGACATTACGACAGGAAAAATTGACATGCTTTTGCCAGCTAATAGGTATTCCTGAGTGTTTTTTCCTCTGTCCGAAATTTGGAATTTGATTCCTATAGCTGTGGATATCACAAGTGACAATCCAATGACTAAATAGTCCGTTATCCCTAAATTGGCTCGTGGATCCATGCTTTTGCGCTAAATTGTATCCAGCTCAATAATAAGATTTCGTTTAGCGCGCGAATTTACTGGCCTTCATTAAATTGTGGTCAGCTGATATAATAGGCGTGATTCTTTTAAGCACGTCATCCTGGTCTTCAGAGTGCAAAGGATAGCATTGATAAATGAATAATGGAGTAAAAGAGAAAATGTCACGTGATTTTGATTGATCAGATGGTTGAAATGTATACAAATAGAGGAAAAGGATAAAAATATTAATTACTCAATGAAAGATTTGTACTCAAACAAAGGCCTCAAATCTGCTGAAGATCTGACAGATCTGTCGATAATTTTGCACTTGCCAGCATATTTCTTGGAACAAATTCATTTGTATACAATTTAATATAGCGTAACGTTGTGCAAGATCATAAAGAAGATTTCGCAAAATCTTTCATGGCTGTGGAAACCTTCATGGAGATCAAGAAAAATAAATACGATTATTTCTTGAATTACTTATATAATTACTTTTTACAATTATTTTTTGAATTACTTATTTAATTACTTTATGAATTACTTAAAAAACTTTTTTGAATTGTTAATGCATTTACTTTTACAATTATTTTTCGAATTACTTATTCTATTACTTATTGAATTAATTAAACAATTACGCTTATCATTATTTTTTGAATTGCTTAAGCAATTAATTTTTCAATTACTTATATAATAACTTTTTCAATTACGTTTTGAATTACTTATACGATAACTTTTACAATTATTTTTTGAATTTTAGATACAATTATTTTTTGAATTACTTTTACAATTTTTTTTGGAATTATATATATAATTATTTTTTGAATTATATATAGAATTATTTTTTGAATTAT
The DNA here is from genome assembly GCA_026543055.1 of Argiope trifasciata. Lineage (NCBI taxonomy): Eukaryota > Metazoa > Arthropoda > Arachnida > Araneae > Araneidae > Argiope > Argiope trifasciata. Next base: position 1,882,569 of record JAPMOQ010019505.1, read on the forward strand.
ATATAGAATTATTTTTTGAATTATATATAGAATTATTTTTTGAATTATATATAGAATTATTTTTTTTAATTACTTTTACTATTTTTTCGAATATTTCTGTGCTCTCTTTTGAGTTTATTTATTACTTGCTGATACTCTAATCACATACTTCTTTAATTTTCTATATATACTATAAATATTCTACTCTACTTCTATATATACTAAATATACTTCGATATATATACTTTTTTAATATACTATAAATAGTTATGATGCGATGATTGTTTTCCCGCAACTGTTCTTAAACGTGTGTAAAATTGATATCTATTCAAAAATTTCATCTACAAAATGCTTTTAAATAGAATATTTTAAGAGAAAACTGAGAGATATATCATCATAATGCTGCAGAATTTATATTTGATATATTAGCTATAATGCCATCATTATACAGACAAATTTATCAAACAATTCCTGAAAATAAATCTGTATAAACCTCATACACAATAGCGCATTTTTTTGTATAAAAATAGTGATTAAATATCTCTGTTTATCAAGTGACATTATTGCGTTGAAATTCAAAGTTTTTTTTAAAATTAATTTTTTAAAAGATTTCTAGTATGCATTAGTTTGTAATTCCAGTATGTATTAGTTTGTAATACAAATGTAACAACTGCATTTGTTACATTTGTATAAAGCCGGTGTTTTAACTTGGGGATGACGCATTTTCCCTGTGATCTGGGCTTCCCGAATCCTGGTTTGAACATGGTTTTTCTTCCCCTGAGTTCCATCTGTGAGATGTGAAAGAGCTCCCCTCCAGTAAAAAGTGGTCATGCAAGCGAATGTGTGTGTGTGTCCTTTACATATGAACTAGAAGTCATGCTCCTAACCTCGGGTGCTCAGCGATTTTAACCTTTTAAGCTACTGCAGATCTTTTCCGTGGTTACTCGGACAAGATATCATCAACACATTCTATTAAAATATCGACTCATATAATTAACAAGACAGTGTGACAAAAATGTATCAGTCTATCCAAATCAGCAATGACTCTATTTACTATCAGTTTATCAAGTAAATGTTTACTTACAGCCTTTGGCAATCAGTTGGTTCCTTTGGATTAAGTGTTCTGTTTAACATCAGTTAAAACTCTTGTGGATAAATTGGTGGATATGGTTCCCCTACAAAACTATTTTTATGCATCAAGGTGCGATTTACATTACATTATTTTAATAATTACAACTATTCTGTCTATGGTGCACATGAAACTTGCTTGTGGATATCCCTTGTATCATATAATCCCTGATATCATTATATTATAAAAAAGTAGATGTCCTTGTAATTTATTTTGTAACTGTTCTTTGTCTTTCGGGTTTGCAAACCGCAGTTGGTTGGTGGCAAGATTTTGACTGATGAACCGTTGGGTTTCAGGCTCGAGATCCGATTTCACAGAAGAACCATCGTGTAAGGTTTTCTGTTGCACGTTAAATCCGTCCTCCTGCTGGTGTGGTGTGGAGTTGAAGGTGCCAGTTCAGGGTGTCGTCCTCGTCATCTGACCACGGCTAAAAATTAGGAGTCTAATGCCAAAAAAAGCCCTAACGTTTCTTTGCAACGGGCCGTTAATATAACTAAACTAAATTGTCCACTCTCTGATGATGTATATAAATAATTCCTTTTAAAATTTTGTGAAGCATTAGAATATATGCAAGATTCTTTTCAGTTCTTTAATAACATCGACTAACACCATTTAAATTATCAATGTCCCCGAATATTGATTGACCATTGTTGAGATTCCTTCGTGTTATTTTAATTTTGATTTCTTGTTCGTCATATAAATTGCTCATATGATAAAGATAATCTTTTTTTCTGATTTTGAACATTGGAAATAAACTACTGAAATAAATATTCCATTAAATAATGGAAACCTTTTAATTTCCATGAGTAATAATTAATATTCTAGAAAATTGTGCAACAAATACTTTTGGAAATTTAAAATTAAGAATTTTTTATGGTAAATGATTGATGTTATTAAATAATAAAAAAACCACTCTGTAGTTTTAAAATGATGTAAAACTTTTTTTGCGTTCAATAATGTGCAGCAAGTTAAACTTTTTCAGAAAATTATTTACTTCGTTTAATGCTCATTGTTCAATGAATACATTAAAAGGGAAAGTGGTCTATGATGAAAGAGTCATTACTCATTGCGAGTACTTTATCAAAAACTCTAAGATATAGCTTAGTGTAGTTTATAAATAATCCAGTACAGGTAGATCGAAAACGAAATAGTCATTATGTTTTTCGTTTAAAAATTTCAATGAATTTTCAAAGTAATTTTATTTTTATGTACTATATAGAATTACTTGAAAATTTGTTATAAGGGAAAGAAAGTTCAAGGTCAGTGTAATAAATTTATGTAACAGTATTTTGTATAATAATAAAGCAAACTTTACTATTATACAAAATTTATATTTAATATAACTGTATGAATTATAAAATCATATGCTTTGAACAATATGAATGCGTATACTTTTAAAATTGACAAAGTATCAGAATTAATATTTTTTTAAATCATTAGTTTTAATGCTTATTCCGTTTTCAGTTTTTAGAAAATTCCAGTTCATCGACACAATTATTTTTTAAAGTATTATACTGAAAGATTTAAAAGTTTACTATAAGAAAAAAAAATTTGAATTTAATAATTTCTAAAATTATTTATTTTGATTAGTTTTAATGATGATTGTTAATGAATATACTAAAACAAAAAAAGGATAAACCTTTTAAGGAATAATCATAACAGATTGTTTATACCTTTTACAAATATCCAAGAACCCATCGAGGTAAATTATTCTACATTTTATTGTAGAAAATTTTTATTTTCTATTTCACATAAAAGTCGAGAATGTGTTGTATTTGTTAAATTATACAACCAGTTTATTTCAAAATGAAACAGAAAAATGTCAATAAGATTTTATCTGATCAAACTAAATTTATCTAATTTTAAAACTGGTAAAATGAAATAACATTGAAACTCCAGACCAGATTTATATTTCTTTTTTCATACTAATCGTTTAATCTACACATCCTGGTTTTCCGACACCGCCTTTTCAAGGCCAACTAACTCTACTTTCAATGAGCGACGCTATGCTCATCTTCAGTAAACTGAACGAAATCCAGAGGTCAATTTCTTTCCTTTTTTGATAGCTACGAGTAGAGAAGTTTCTTTCGGTTTTCAAATAAATAATTACTTATTTAACATTTATTGGAAATAAAAAATGCGCTTATAGAATGTCGTTGCATTTTTATTAATTGAAAATAAATTAGTTTATTATTAATACTATACAAAGTAGAAAAGTTGGAAAATTGTATCGAATAAGGAATAAAGAAATGTAAAATTGAATTCAGCTTGACGACTTTATTATGGTGGATTTCCTGAGGAGGTAAAAACAAGGGATTTTTTTTCATTGCAGGATCTTTTTCTCATTATCTTGAGTATTATTAAGAGAGAAAAAAAAAAGAAAAAAAAATCTTAAATTGATTTGAATATTTTCTGATTTTTTTTCGTACTGTTTGTTTCAATATTCTGAGACGACCACTATTCGACCATTCTATCTCATGAAGGGGAGAGATGTGGAAGGATGCACGCATTTCCGAAATTCTTCGTGATTATATGACCTTGATTTTCCTCCCATTAGATACTTTTTTATTCAATTTTTTGGTACTTTTCCATTATACCGGCGCAGCCGATAAAGTCGCCAATAATGATGCAACCAACGCCAAACGGAATATCGTCTCTGGTAACCTTTTATCGCCACATTTTTAAAGCAAAGCGGTCATTTTGTCATCCAAGCCAAAATGGCGATAGTGTGCTGCCGCCACAAAGTCTGTTTGGCGAGATTTGAGCCGGTATAATGAAAAAGTACCAATTTTTTTTCCACGTGTATATGAGTACCGCGTCGTTTCTGACAGTGTTATCTTAATTCAGTCAGCGAATTATCCGAGTTTATGTTGATGCTAAATGTAAACATCACTTCCTTTCCTTTTTCCAGTCATCCCTATTTTGACGAATTAAACCCATCCTAACGCATGCACAAAGTGCGGCGAGTTTTAAAAACCATTGCCAAACAATACTTTGTACAGTTGACAGTAAAAAAGTAACGCAGATAAATGACATAAAAAATATTAACATATTTTATTTTGTATTTCTCTTATAACTTCTGATTTAATTTTTGTGATTTAAATATTTCATTTGAAATGCAAAATAAATGATAATCAAAGATTTAAAATAAGCTAAACAAAAACTTTTTTTCAAAGTATATCTTCGTCTTCCTTTTCTTTGACTGTATTTTTTCTCTCTTCTTTATTTATATATACCCTTTTATTCATCAAGTAACGAGTTACAGGACTAAGACATTTCGAATCCTGAGGTACTGCAGATTTATTCCAGCCTGAAATTAGATTTGAATTAATATAAAGACCAAAAGAAAATATAAAGAAATATTAATGGAACAATTGCTAAATTAAAATAAATAATAGTTTGAAAGAGTTATATACTTAAATTTTATTCAAAAAGGTTAAAATGGCTAATTTGTTTTTTCACTCACCTATTGACATAATTTTGAAGTTCTTAATAATTTATTATTTCTACAGACAGTGTAATTTTTAGAATTTTTCAAAGTTTAGAATCGGTAGTTTAATTTACTCAAATTTTAATTTTTACAATAAATTTGAGCAAAAATTGGTTAAAATATTAAGACAAAAAAGTAAAAAAATACTAATATTGAAGCTTTTTAAAATAATGTTTTTATTAAAAAAACTAAAAATGAAAACACTTTTTGTTTTATCAAAATTTTTGAACTTAAATTAAATTATACATACATGAAATATACTAAAAAAGAACTTATTACTCTCAATGTCTATCAAAGAAAATTTCAAAAATGAAACCCATTAAAATTAGAGCATATATTAAATGTAATCAAGCTTTCATTTTCACTAGAATATTTTTGTCAACTTCTCCTAACATTCTAATATTTTTATCATTCTCTCATAACATTCAATTTCATTCATTTCTGCTATTTAATGCAGTGGTAAGAATGCTTTTTGAAAATCTTAGATTTTTCACTTTATCCTTAACAATTAGTATAATTTAGAACAAAGAGTAAGCTAAAAATAAATTCATTTTAACATTCTTAAGAATTTATCAGCCTTTTTTTAAAAAAAAGAGAAAAAAATAGCGTTGAACAAAATAAACAAAATCAGACAACTTAAAGAAAATCTAGAATCTTGCAATAACAATAAATGATATACCCTAATATTGAAAAAATATTACCAATTGTTTTAAGAAATGCATTCTTCTTTGTATTTAAAAAATCCATTCTGAAACACGTATTCACTTTTTTGAAGTATTATTTTCATCAAAATATTAAAATTAAGTAAATTGAAACATGCAAGGTAATTTTTAAATCCAACTGGTACAATTTAATTCATTGAAAATTTCTAATATAAAACAAATATTTACAATAAATACTTTTTATGATAAAAAGAATGAAATATTTTTAATTTGCTACTTTTTTCTTTACTGTTTACAAGAAAAAAATTACCTCTTATGAAATCTTAAAGCTTTTTTATAAAATTTTATTGACTTTTCTTTGCTTTTCATAGGCCTCAAAGTGCGAGTTAGTTTATGTAATCCTTTTAAACAAAGTAAAGTATTTTATAGTATTTTTTCCCCGATTTCACTCCTTTAAATGTCATTTTTAAAATTCTTAATTTCAGCTGAACTTTACAAAAAATTATATTACCTGTTACTAGAATCAATAAAAGAGTCATGCACAGTGTGGAAAACATTCCGATGGCGCTTAACCAAAATGAAGACATTTTGTACAGAAACAAAATTTCGCTGTAATAAAAAATGTAGTTTCAACACACGCAACATCTTGCAATCTGACCAGTAGAACAAATATTGAATTGCTACTAATTATTTTATGGAATTTCTTGTTGTTTTCTGCAAGGATATTGCTTTTAATACATATGGTAAAAGGGACCTTACCTAATATGTAATCAAATATATTATAGCCTTTATCTGACTTTATTATCTAATTATCTGTTGAATTATCTTTTATTTAAATCTAAATTATTTCTAAATTACCTATTTACATAACTCTAAGTTTTCTATTTATATAATTTTAAATTAATTTTATAAAATTTCTTCAAATTTTGTTTACGAATACTGTGACGCGTAAGAAAAGTATTAGTGAAAGTGCACGATACTAATTAAATAGTTATTTTTTATTTATTAAAAATTAATCAAAAATTATTTTATTAGTTTCGCTTAAAAATATTGTACATATCATCGCTCAACAAGTAAAACCACTTATCTTATTATAAAAAACCACTTATTATAAAACCACACACAGCAGGAGCAGGGAAAAAATATATCTAAGACAATAAAGTAAAATTCAGTTTCTTTTTTCTCATTTGATAAGAAAACATGGTCTATTGTCATACTAAGTGGAATATATCAGAAGTATTTGCTACTGGCTCCCAAACGTGTAAATGTTTTAGCTATTATAAAACTTTGAAAATTGAAATAAACGATTTCGGTTACTAAGTTACAAAAATTTATGTAATATCACGTATTTCAACACGTACAACTGCTACCACAATTGATTTACCAACTGTTGATTGTTTAAAATAATTTCTAAATAAATATTATCAATTTTAACTTTGAGTTGTTTTTAAAGTCCCCTTTATTTCACTAGAATAAAATTACTTAAAAATATAAAGCTAAATCTTTCTAAATGGTTTTATATCATCAATTTACATGCCGCCTGTTTCTTGATTTTCGGTCTGAAATTTTATATATTTTACAAATTTGATATTAATACAATATAATGCTTTCGCGCGAGAGTGTGTGTTTTCTTCTATTACTTTAGATAAAATATTTCTCCACGACTAAAATTGTGTATTTTAACTAAAACAATATAAATTTATCGGCTATGTCTTGTTTCTTTCTCGAACACAAAGTATAAAGGAGGTATTAAAATTGTTAGAAAATTTGCAGTTCTTGAAATCGAATTCTGAAAAATATCGAGTTAGCCACAAAATTCGAACTTTGCCATATTTCAAGATTTTACCGAATCTCCAAATTTCAGATTGTGTTGCATTAAAGAAAAACATAATTTTACATTTCACCAGCCTGTTTGTAAATATGATAACTCCACAGTACAAATATGATAACAGCCACTTTAAACTTCATGAGCGCAACAGCATCTTGGCTGCCTCAACCACGTGCTTTCTATCCTCAGCAACTCCCTTCCAGTTCTTTAGCCTCAGAACACTCAGGTATCTTTCCACATCATCCAGCCAGCTAGTCGAAAGCCTTCCTCTGGCCCCGGATTTCATAGGATTTTTAAAAGTGGAATATTTTGAGGGCCCTATTTTCAGGGCTTCTCCAAATATGGCCGCCACTTTAAACTAGACGGTGTATGGAATGTAATGTGGCCGATGACAAGCCCTCTTAATAGTGAACTTTAGTTCTCGGCAATGTTGCAGCGGGGGTGCTGTCATTCAGATTTTTAGCTTCAGGGTGAGTTGGTGCAATCAACGTGTGATTGGCTTTAAAATTAATAATAAAATATGGCAATGAATTTAAATGATTAATCTATGCTTATAATAAAGCTCAATGTGTGTGTGTGTGTTGGCGCTCTACAGGTCAGACCGTTGGACCTACAGCTATCAAATTTGGTACATGTATACCTTGGAGGTTGGGAATGTGCACCTCGGAGCCCTTTTTTTGAATTTTTAATTAGAATTTGAATTAATTAAAATTTAAGCGAAATTTCGACGTTTTTCCGCTATAACTTCCGAAAATATTATTGCACAAACATGATTTTTATATCCATTTAAAGATTAAAAAAATTAGCTTTCTAAAGATATCAGATTTATCAATTTATAACGTAAGCTTCTATTTTTAACGAATTTTTAAAGAAATATTTTAACCATGTTTTTAGCACGTGACTGGATAAAATAAAAGAATGCCGGAAGTTCAAATAAAAAAACTATCATCGCAAAATAAATCTAAAGAAATACAACTTTTAGCACGTGACTGGATAAAATAAAAAATAAAAAAAATGTGATATTTTCGAAAAAAATAAATGCAAAGCAAACGTTTCTATTGTATTATCGTTTGCAATATCTAAATCATTTTATTCAACAAATCTTCTTTATTTATGATAAACCTGATTGAATTTAGACAGGATATGCATTGAAATCCCGACTTAATGGCATATTTATGTAATCGTTTGCAATATCTGTATCATTAATTTAATACTTTTTTTCCCTTTCTCGCTTTCTTTAAAAAACATATTTAATATTTTGGCAACATCATCGAAATTTTTTTTAATATTTTGGAAGCATAACCGATGATTAAAACTGACTGATTTATAAAATTAAAGAATATTATTAGGAAAAGGTGTACTTTTAGAACTTTCCGTCCATCATCTTAAAGAAAATACTAATTTCAGGTCAATCAATGCCCGGAATTATTTCAAGGCTAATGAATATGTGATTTAAGTGAAAATTTTAGAACGCTTTACTCATGGCGAACCAGCTGGTCGCCAAAGGCGGCTAGTTTTTAATAAATCCAGAATATAAATATAATCCTCAATGATTGAAAACAGCTTATATATAATTGTGATTATTATTACTTACTACATACCTTTCATGAGGTTTCTGAACTTCCTCTAGCAGGCAGCTTCCAATTTCTGCACACGATGAATTCAGGCTACTGACCGTTAGTATAGAAGAATTCGAGTGCAAACAACCATATACTTCTAGAGGAAGTGGAGTGCTTCCGTAACCACTGAAGAGCATGTTGAAACCTATCCAGCCAGTTATGAGGGTACCGATGACTATACTAGCAACAATGACCTAAAAGATGAAAATGTGAACAAAACTGCGGATAAAAAAATTGTATTGATCTTTAAATGTCGCTGAAGAAATAGATTACAAAATAGAAAATCTCCAACAAGTTTAGAGAAAAATGAAGTTAAATTGAAATAAACAATTTTGAAAAACCGTACTAAACATCTTTTTCTGCAGATAAATTCATGAATATAAGATTCCATCGAAAAAAAACAACAACTAAATCTAGCATGGTGGATTTAAAACTAGCATATCGGGAACTATTTTCTTTTCAAATAAGCCTTTTTAATGGAGCATTGTGCAACGTTAACTTAAATTCTGAGATACATGAAACCTTAAAGATTCGCCACGGGGTTTAAATATGGGCTCGATGCAGGCCAGTCAAATATCTTTACATTAAAAATAATTAAGCAACTTTTATTTAACTTGCAGTGTGAATTGAAGCATTGTCCTGTTGGAATTCCAATGAGGACAGTTCAAAATCTCAGGAAATGGCAACTGGTTATCTTCTGGTGTATTATTATAATCGCGCTTGGAGATCGCTGATGAACCATCACTAAAATAAAAGGCTGATAGAGCCTTCATCGAGTTACTGTCTTTGCGATTAAAAACAATAATCTTGATTTCTTGACCAAATCATGTTGGATGTTTAAACATCTGGTCTATCCAGAATCCTTTTTTCCCCCCACTAAATATCTTTGATTGTACTTTCGGCCTGTATGATTTATGATTATGAGCTCAAAACATTAATTTGACTCATAATAGTTTCACGATTGATTTCGGTTTTCATTTTGTTATGAACAATCATTCCTCTTTTCTACGGATATGATTCGTCTACGAATCATATCCTTTGTAACGGAGAGTGGCCTTGGAATTTCATGAATAATAATTTTTTTGGAATTCACCAGGTGGGTCTTAATGGCTTACTTTATCAAAATATTTTGGACCGGGGTGGCTGGTGGTAAGATCTCGGCTTCAGAACTGAAGGGTTGCAGATTCAAAACCCGATTCCACAAAAGAGCCGCCGTATAAGCGGGTCTGGTGCACGTTAAGTCCGTCGGGGCCAAACGTCCTCCCGTTGGTCGGGTGTGGAATTTTGGAGAAGGGGGTTACCAGCTCAGGTGTCGTCTTTGTCATCTAACCTTGGTTCAAAATTACCAGGTCCATTCCAAAATAACCCGAATGTTGCTTCAAAACGGGACGTTAATATAACTAAACTAAACTTCGCCAGTCTCTAAATCTGATGACCATCTTTCTCATTTGTCGTATATGGCTTCATAAAACTGTTAGATAAAACTAGATTTGAATGAACCTCCTTAGATAGATTTTTTGGTCGATTAATAATGGCTGAAATTTCCAAAACGCATACTTTTAGTTTTCAATAAACAAATTTTAGTAACCTCATCATTTTGGGTTTCTTTTGATCTTTGCATCTGGACTGCCAAGACTTATGGTTTGTAGAACTTAAGTGTTCAAAGTTTGTAATGCTCTCTTTTTTAAATCTGTATATAATGAAAAAAATAAGCAAAAACTCGTAATCATACTTAAATTTTTGTAACAAATAGTTTACAATAATTTATATTACAGCAAAATAAGAAAATTGTATTTAATTACAACATTTCAAAAGAGTTTTTGAGTATACTTAAAGACTTTTTAAAATTCTATTTTCGTAGTTCTAAATTTTAAAACTGAATAACTTCAATATTTTACCTTTTTCATCGCAATGTATAATTTCAAACAGATTTTTCACTCCTGTTCTGAACAATTTATGACTTCTGTAATCCAATAACATTTTCATAAGTATTTCTATAAAAATGACTTACGAAAACCTCAAGTATTCGTAAGTATTTCTACAAATACTTGTTGAAAGACTTACTAAATTACTTTCTTTTGCAGGTATTTCTACGAGTTGTAGATTGGCGTGATAGCTGGATTCTTCAGTACAGAACCCTCTCTTCAATAAACAGTGTTTCGATAAGTTTGCTTAGAATTAAATTAAAATTTTTTATTATACATGAAATTTACTAAATGAAAGAGACTAAACATAAATAATATAAACATTTAGTCAAGTGCAATTTAATTATGACTTTCAAGTGTTCCGAAAGCATCCAGTTTAAACTCTGTCAATATTTATTCCCTCCTTTCATTAATGCGCCCACCACCTGTTAATGTTTGTTCTTCGCCTGTCAATGTTTGTTTCCACATTCATTGACAGCGTCCACGAGCTGTCAATATTTATTCTTCGTCTTTCATTGATGGCATTTTCCACTTGTGTTTTTATTCCTCGTGGGTTACTGCATACCTCACTTATACGTCAAAATCAAATGTTTATCCATAATGCAAGTAATTTTGTTGATTGTTTCATTCATTCTCCATCCAATTGAAGTGAATTATTATTTTCATAGATATTTTTGAATGGACAACACCTGAACTGTTACGTGTGCTCCTAACTTTGATCTCTTATATAGTATTTTTAAACCATTATCACGATTTTTTTTATTGAATAATACAATTTGGATGATAAGCTGTTGCTTTTGAGTCTGCGACTCAATGCCATGATTCAAATTTCCAAATACTTCACTGTGGTTGTATAAAAGTCATTTAACAAGCTAGAATTAATTATGACAGAAATCAGCAAGAAAAATAAAAGATTATTTTGTACGCAAGGATCCTCAACCTTTCATGAGTTCATGGGAGATACTTGATGGAACCTTCGAAGAGCAACGAAGGAATAATTATATTGAACACTTGCAAACAACAAAAGACCCCTTAGGGAGAACGCATATAGGTCTTTTTACATTAAGAGAGAACTAAAAACAAGAGCTTCAAAAATGACCTTAACAGAAGATTTAATTACAGGAATTTTCAAGAGTTATTCGACATCAAGAGACAATAAATTTTTTGGCCAACTAAAACTGTGTTCACGCGATAGTGCACAGGTTTTGATTGCCTGATTTATAGAGCCTCTTTCATTGTCACAATGACAAGTTGAACTTTAAAAAAATGGCTTTGATGTACAGAAAGTATGCCATGTACAGTGTATACTTGATCGAAATAAAAGTCACCCTCAATTCGGTTCACAGAATGTTACAAAATATTGGAAATTATATCTTAGAAATTAAAAATTAGAAATTAGAAAAACAAAATTAGTTTGTTTGAAATACTTTCTAAGTATTAAAAATTATATTATCTTGACAGAGTTGTCATGTAATTAACTTATCAGACATAAATATTCCCATTAGCAAAAATGAAGAATACTGAAAATTGCACATTTTTACCTTATCAGAAGCTTTCCTGGTTAAGACTCCAATCAGGAAGATGGCTAATATGGGTCCTTCAAAAATAGCATTAGCAAGCATTCCAGCTGATAACATGCTGTCCACTTTGGATATAGATAAACTGAAGGTGATGAAGACTATGCCATATATAATTGCTAAACATAGAAGTATATTTCTATGATAACATTGTACAAATTAATTAAACCACTAAAAAAATTTCAATAATGTTTTTTATAAATATTTTATCATGGATTAACACAAAATAAGCAAGTGAAATATTAGTTTTAATGTCAAGAAGATATTATAATTTTATTAAGATAAGAATCTATATTATGCAAATGAATACATTAAATAAACAAATTTAAAGGTTAAAAAATCCATGTTTATCCAAAGGACAAAATAAGTAATAATAGTTAATTAATTTGATTTGAGTGTTTATTTTATAATGATATAATATAATAATTTAATATATTATTAATAACACATTAAAATTATTAATAATTTTATATAATAATTTTATTAATAATAAAACAAAGCCTCGCATCAATGATACCTCTTTCTTTTTACTTTTTAAATTTTTACAAGAATGTGGTACTGTTGAGCAAAAATGTTCCAAAAACTGTTGTCTAGCTTTTAATTATATTTTAAATTAAAGTACATCATGTTAGAAGTCTAATATTTGTGAAAATACTAGCGAATAATATAATGAAGTTTTCTGTCAATTCTGGTGTGTATTTTGCTGCAATTTATGATATGTATTTAATTTACAGCCATGATGATAGAATCTTCAGTACGTTTTTAATCTTTTATACTATTGGTTTAAATATCCGAATTTGATTCACACTTAAAGAATAATATTTGGAATCAATATTTGGAAAATTCTTCGTAATTTCATTTCTATTTGAAATCATTGTAATTCAAGTCATTCCAACGTCGATAACTCCCTGAACATTAATATTACCCAACTGGAATTCTTATGTAAACTTTTGCATATGTCTAAAAAACCGAATACATATTATATACGAATAAAAGAGATATATATTATATTCGGTCTTTTGAAGTTAAAATTTAATGATTAAAATACTCATGTAATCACTCAAAAGTCAGAGAAATTACAAAAAAGGGCTGAAAAACGCGAAATAATGTTTTTAAAATATCACCATTATTTTATTTTTGGTGACATACAGCATTGCGTGAAAAAATTTTTATTTAATTTTAGTGGGCTAAGATGGATATTTTGTTATATCAATTTTACTTTATTTCATTTTTGTCAATTTCTAAAATCACAATCTGCTTCAGCTGTTAAGAAAAAAGCATTTCGAAATTTGAAAGTTTTGAAACATCCTTTCTTTTTTAAAGGTACCGTTGAAAAATTTACATACATTTTCTCTAAACCATAAACAATCTTTTCCAAGCGGTAGAAACTTTGACTAATATACAGCAAAAAAGAAGGAGCCTTTTTTTTTCTTAAAATTTCGTGATTAATTAAATTCACAAAAATGGATGGAGGAATCTAAGCAATGCGAAAAGCTTTTAAAAAACCTAATTATCATTAATGAATAATGCCATATATTTAATTAAATGTTTCATATGTTCTTCTCAGAAAATGCTCATTACAGATGTAAACATCCACTTTCTTTATTAGATATGGTTCTCATATCATTATAAAATTACATAGGACTAATTATATAATTAATAAATAACCTAAATAAACCGTACATCATCATTCCAAATGGCTGGGTTTAGATATATTTAAGATAATAGCTACGATATTTTATTTTCTACATCTTTCAAAGTTTCTATTTTAATTTAATATTTTTATTAAATGTTTAAAAAAGTATTCTTTCTCTGTTTCAGATTGCATAGCAAACAACAATTTGTAAAAAATAGCTCTAATGCTTTAACTCCATTTCCATTGGACTGTATATCTTACTTTATTGTGTTGTTTCAAATTGTTTATGTTCAGATAATCTTATGTTTTAATTGTATGTAATTTTTCTCTTATGATGATCTAATTCTCGGAAAATTTAAATTATTTGTTATTTTTAATTTCCCAATTAATAAACAAATTCATTAAATGGCTTCATAATATCATCAATTTGAAGTAAAGGAATAAAATAAACAACGACTTACCTTTCTGGATAAAAAATTTGCTAAATTCTATATTTATGTTAAAAATAGTAACTAGAATGCAAATGACCACTCTAAGCGTGTTGATTTTTTTTAAATCTTTCTCTTATGAAAAATTATTTTTATGACTTTGCATTTAATAAAAATCTTTTTTTAAATCGATAATGAGTTATATACAGTATCTCAAAAAAGTATTGAGACACTTATCATAAATTAATTCAAAGCTATTTCTAAAACTTTAGCTATTTCTACCAATTTTTTACAGTTAGAGTTTAAGAAAACACTTGGAAATGAGTTGGACAAAATGTTTTTTGATTTCATTCGCACATTTAAGTGAAATATTATGATAAAAATCTGTGAACTTGTACGGTTTCCCAATACTTTTTTGTTAGACTGTAGCTATTGCAGATTAAAGAATTTTGATGATAATCTGAAGTTACTAAAATAGTACAAAAAAACACGAAAATGATTTTAAAAGTTAAAATTTACAGGCTTCCTACATATGCAATTATGACTTATGTGTTACAAGGTTTCTGCTTTTACGAGTTAGATGGTTTGCTGTTCTATGAAAAGAATAAGTAATTTTCTTCGTGTTAAAGTGCTTTTATTATTAGCATTCTTTAAGCAACTTATTTATTTTTAGTAAGAATTTAAGCAGGGAAAATCGTTGTCATTGAGTGTCATCAATTTTGTAAAAGAATGATTCCTTAAAAAATTATATTTTCTTCATTAAATTTTAGAATATTTTTTTAAAAATTACTATAACCATAACCTTAAATGATAACAAAAATTTATTTCCCTTACTGATGCAAATTAATTCATAATTAAGTGTGATATTTATAAATTAGCTTCTGATATAGTTATATAATTTTATAATAAAATTGTTTAAGATTTTTAAAGCTAATTGTTTGAGAAGATCTAAAAATCACCAAACAAAGATACGATATTATCAATATATTTTAAATAAAGTTTGACTCACCCAGAGCCTTGCCTATTAAAAGTGAACTTCTCTCGGTCAGTTTTTCTGAAAAAAGTGGTTGAATAAAATCGATAACTGTAATCATTGCCAATGCATTTTGAGCTGAAGATATTGTACTTAGAGCTCCACTGAATATACCAGCTATACAAAGACCCGTCAATCCAGGTACTGAATGAAACCTTGAAATTATGAAGTTAGGGACTAGCTGAAAACAGAACAATATTAAAATGTCAATTGTAAAAAATAAGTTTATCTTTAATGTTTAGATCTTTTTGTTATATAATATAGAAATATATGTAAAGGTATCTTTTACTTTAATTTAAATCTTAATCAGATTCTTAATTTTTTTTAAATCAAAAATTAGCTTATGTTACTTTATTCTAAAATTTTTTCTCACTTCCTGATCCGAATTCTACCTTTTTATTATCATTTGAAAACATGATGTTTTCGTTTGAGGTTTTTTGAAGTCTAAAAATGTACAGGCAAAAAAATTGTTGAAGTCTCAAAAGGCATGGGCTGCAAATTGGAGATTTATCGCTGTTGAGGCATCCATTAATCCCTTTTAGGATTAAAAAATTATGTTGAAGGTTGTCACACTTCGCGATTTATCGCCAACTAAAGTTACAACTTGATTTCCAAATTATTCATTCTCTAAACTCTCACGAATTAACTTATTTAATTTAAGTCATTAGCCAATTTAACCCGATTTGAAACAATCACGAGACTATAAGATTAAGCATGCATCAATATTTAGAAAAATGATTTTTTTTTTTCATCTAAGAATCCATTGAGCTAAAAAAAACTTGCCAACTGGAAATATTGAAAATAATAGTTAAAATTTTTTTAGATGGATTGATAGATTCTATAAAAGTCTCGTTATTGTTTCAAACTGATTTAAACTGGTTAACGACTTAAATTGATTAAGACAAATAATGACATGAAAATAATAGTGTTCTCGCATGATAACCTCAAATTTGTAATCATATATTTCATTTATAAATATATTTTAATTATTTCTAACGCCTCCTTAAAACACTTGATGATTTTTTTATTTCTGCTATATATTATATTTTTATTTTCCTATGAATTACAGGTTCTTTTCAAATTTTCTTAAGTGTTATTTTTCTAAGTCGGCATGTTTAAAAAAAATTCTTAACGAAATCTCTTAATAAAGTTCCTCAAGGAAATTCTTTTTATTTTCTTTATCGTGTTGTAAACAGATGCAACTCTTTGTCTTCAATTTTTCTCGTGTACAAAATATGTCTCCTGTGGTAAATTAAGTAAATTTTATTTCAAAAGTCCCACCTTTTGGGGCCATCTGCAAAATTAGATTTCCAATATTATATATACATCTGTATTATATCATGTATTATACTATCTTAAACTTAAAATAAAGTACTAAAAGAGCTGCAGTTTCAGTTTTAATAAGCATTTTTATGTTTTATTTTAAAACTGTACATTAAAAATATATGTAGCAGCGTTAGTTGGAAATGTTCCATTGTTTGAGAAATTCTAATGTGTGCTATGCTTTTAGTTGAAATGGGCAAATAGCAATTTGTTTTCTGTCTATAATTATAGCCTAAAATTTATATAGAAGATTCTGTGAAACTACCGATAAATTATTTGCGAAATATTCAGATATTTTTCAATTTAGATCATTTTAGTGATTTTTTTATTATATCACATTTTAGAATTATAAAAAAATCTTAACTTGGTCATGCTTTCTTAGGCCTGTTTTGGGGTCCAGTACGGGATCGCACAAGTAGAAAACAGCATATAAAACAACACCAATCCAGGAACCAATAAATAAACAAAAACTGACAGGAAGCATACTCCAAAGAAGTGTTCTAAAAGTAGTAAAAAAATGATGCTACCTACTGAACAAATACAACAAAACTACATATTTTGTATTCGAAACTACAAAAAGACATGTTGAAATAACACAATAAAGATAAATTTCTATCTTTTGCAACCAATTATTTCACTAAAATTATTAAGGGAAAACATTTCAATAAATTTTTTTAAGCGCAGATGGATGGTAATGATAATTTTCAAAACTGAAATATAAATTCTCTTACTAAAAGTTATCCACTTACTATCCAGAAAAGTTGTTTTTTCTCTTTGAACTTTCTCTCTTCTAGTCTAGTTTTATAGTAAGCTGCGTTTAGAATTTCTCCCTATGATCGAATAGTAATCAGGATGTATACCTACATAATATGCCCTGTTTGGGCTTAGTTCCATTGCACATTTAGAAGATTGCAGAATATTTTTCTGTCCTAACCAAAACTAAGCAAAAGTTAGATACAATAAGAAAAATCGAGTATGTAATTTTTAGTTTTTCACTTTGACCGACTGATAACCTAGTTGTATACTCATACAATATTAAATACATTGAATTAGTTAAAAAATTCCCACAACAACTCAATTGGTATCATTAAAAAATGCTTCCAGGTCACATTCCCAACCTCCAAATTTGATAGCTGTAGCCTGTTTTTCACCTTTCTTATTAGAAGAGCTTACAGGAAATTATGACTTCTAGTTTATTTGACTATTAAAGGTGTTATGGAGTTATAAAAAGTCGAAATTGAAATTAAGACACTTTTTAAATTACTTTAACATCTAATCATAAATTTATCTTTACTTTATTTATAATTAACTTTAATTTAGTTTTAACTCTACTTCCTTTATAATAATAACTTAGCATTACTACATTTTAAAATTTAACTTTATTTATGATTTAAACTTTATTACCTACAAACATTTCACTTTTAAGTTAATGAACTCATATTGCGTACAGTTGAAAATATAAGTTGGTGTAAAATTGGACGTTAAGTTATATTAAAGTATTGCGAGTTCAATATTCTACGCAGTTAAAATCATAAAAACGTTTTTTCATTTAAGTAACTTGACTTACGATTGAGCTTTTTTCTCTTCACCCAAACAAAGAGATCTCTGGATAAAGACTTGGCCTGTACCGTAATATGCGAGTGCCATGCTGAAACCACGAGTGAAGACATTCCACGTTGTATATCTTTGAGTTAAGTCGAAGCTGAAACTTTTAAAATCATGGTTTTTAGTAACATATAGTTAATATGCTAATAGATAATAATCACTGTGAAATTTATAAGATTCAGATATAAATTCACACGAAGATTCATGAAATTTATAATACTCAGATATAAATACGCACAGATGGAAGATTCATGAAATTTATAATTCTCAGATATAAATTCACACACATTGAAGATTCATGAATTTTATAAACCTCAGATATTATTAATTTTATAATTCTCAGCACGCAGATTGAGGATTTGTGAAATAAGTATAAAGAAAAACGTTTATACTGTTAATGGGGACTTCTCCTTATTACATTGGGAGAAACGTATTTTTACCCAATCTTTATTTTAAGAACCATCCCTTGTATTTTGAGTTTGATGGAATTTATTTGGACTAAAACGATTTTTAATTACGCAGCACCAACCATAAGGTATACATTTGGTTCATAAAACGGCGTATGGTCATATTTTAAAAAGTTAATTAAAAATTTTACATATGGTTCATAAAATGGCGTATGGTTACATTTTAAAAGGTTAATTAAACATTCTATGAGAGAATAAGTATAAGTAAAGGTAAATCGCCGCTCCTTATAGGTAATGCAAGCATATTAAATAATTAAAAGTGTATATTTATCCAAAACATCGAATCGCCATAAAATCTGTCGTTTAGCTCGTATTCTTTTATTTTATTTTGAAAGCTTAAACTTAATTAAGTAATAAAAACAAATACATACTAGCATTTAAATTCTTAATACTGTTTACAAATTGAAATTTATATTCATAAAAAATAATGCAAATATACTAAAAAAATTATTTTCTTGCATTCTAAATAAAAAAAAGTTTATTCTGTCAAGTAGCTAATATTGTTAAATGACATTAACATAAATATGCTACGTAAATATTTTGGAACGAAAACAAAACTTGATACAGTTAGTTTTTTAGAAGTTGGAAAAAGAATTTGAATCATGGATTTTTCTGAGGAGCTGTACATTCCCATCTGTCCATTTTAAAATTAATTTAAAGCTAGCAATCAATTTATATTGCCAAGGATGTTTAACTTCTTATCTTGAATGATAAATAGTCAGTTATCTTTACTTGAAGAAATTTAATCTTCCACCAGCAAGAGTACGCTTATAGAATTCTCCTAACCCTACTTCTTGCATTCCGGTGAAGATTACAGCAAACATACAGAAAAATGCCAATATTTGTTGAAAAACGTCGGTCCACAACACAGCTTTTAAACCACCCTGAAAAAAAAGGATGACAATTTAAGTTTATATAGAATGAAAAATATATCATGTTACTTCTGACAAACGTCTGATGATTCTTATGCCATTCTCAGCTAGCAAATGAAATTAAAGGAAAAAATATATTGGCAGAGGGTGGCAATTTTTCACATTGATATTCTAAGCATTGGTTACAAATACGGAGAAAGAGAGCACTTAAAGTATATTTAATGAGCCGGAATTAGAGTTCCAATTAAAAATATTGTTAGGAGTTTATAATATTACTTGCAGTTGGTCTTATTGTAAGAAGGTTCCAAAACTATTGACAGGTGCTGAATAAATGTGGATCAGTGACCCGAATTTGGCGATAAAATTGAAGACTCTCGAATACATGATAATATTGACGATATATCTATTACGACACGAGATTCGTTGTTTATGATTACATACATTTTTACCTTTTGTGTTTCGCGTTTGTATCAAAAATGTGGAATAAATAAAACTCAATTATTGAAATCATAGGACATCATCTTAATATTCATTAGACGATTTTTACTATTCAAAACTAAATGGTGAATAAATTTTTATAATTCTAGAAATATTATTTCATTATTAAAAAATATATTTTTTGCTGTACTCACCAAGAAGCAATAGAAAGTGCAAACGCCTCCACATAAAATAATGGCTAAATCCACAGAGATATTGCTGACAGAGTTTAAAACTAAAGCTGGGCCATAAAGTACACAGGAGGAATACATTATCTTTTGAAAGGAAAAAAAAATGACTATTTAACTCATGAATCAATTATTTATACCTATATATATATATATATATCGTAATTTACTTCTTACTTACCATTTGCATGCTGTACATAAAGGATACTACGTATCTTGTTAATCTGCCGAACCGTAGTTCGAGGTACTGAAAAGAAAATACGTTCAGAGAAGCCGTTTTCTAAAAAAAATATTTCTTCCACTTTTAACTTATTAGTTAATTCCTAAGAAGTTAGAACTAAAAATAAATTTTCCTCCAATAAAATATTCTAAATTATTTCAAAATAAGATATTTCATATTTTTTAGACAATAAATATGCTTCTGAAAAAGTTACGATATTCCGTCTTATATATAAACCTGTGGTCGTTTTAGTTATATTTAGTAAAATAAATTTGTTAAACGAAATTTCATTTTTTGATAGGTTGATATATTTCGAATAATACCATTTTATAAACGTTGAGAGAGACTAATTCAATCAACGCACAGTTCTGCCTAAATAAAGTCGCGATTGGCTTAAAGTTATTAAACTCTGAACTTCATAACTTAGATAGTTTCGATTATTGATGAGAGTAACTTTTTTTTAGTATTGTAATGTGTCAAGAAAATTCATTAAATATTGCTTTAGAACCTAATAACTATCTGAACAATTATATATTTTTGGTAGAATATTTATTGATTCAAAAATTTTGCGGTAAATTCTTTAGAGCATTTTTCTTATTATAATTCTATAACGGGTAGGAAATTAGATAGTCTGTGATTAAAATAATCACACATCATAAATATCATTTGAAGGAAGAGGTAAATAAATTAATTTCTAAGGACTTAATTAAATACCCAAACGGGCGAAAAAGCATTATAATTGGCAGACTTTTGTTTTGTTTCTTAACAATGGATTTTTAAATATTATTTCTTAATATATATCCTTTTAATTGGTTCTAACAATTTTGATTGATTTATTTTCATTTTTTTATTATATATGATGGGAAAATAAAAACGTGAACATGTTTTTACTATATAAAATAATAAAATATTCGATCTGATATATTTTATTCTGTTATTTATGGTTATCTGATACCTTTATATATGTTTATCTGATACATTTTATTCTGTTATATATGTTTATCTGATACATTTTATTCAGTTATATATGTTTATCTGATACATTTTATTATGTTATATATGTTTATCTGATACCTTTATACATGTTTACTGATACATTTTATTATGTTAGCTATATGTTTAAAAGTAGCTGCCGGCCTCACCCAGGAATTCGGTCTTTGGTGCTAGAAAAAGATATGCTATTGGCCTTATTTCTATGGTGATACAGTAGAGTTGTTGGTTTGATCTATTGTCGTAG
This sequence comes from Argiope trifasciata, assembly GCA_026543055.1. Lineage (NCBI taxonomy): Eukaryota > Metazoa > Arthropoda > Arachnida > Araneae > Araneidae > Argiope > Argiope trifasciata. Next base: position 1,904,264 of record JAPMOQ010019505.1, read on the forward strand.
GTCAAATGCTTTCACTTAGACTCGTAAAAGTTAATAAATAGTTCGACCATCTTAGAAATCATATGCATTTGAGTCCAGTTTTATAAAAAAGAAGATTTCGGAGCAAAAATCCACAACTCTTCAGCAGCCATCGTGATCCCAAGCATAACCTCATTAAATAAGATTATTAAATATTTCAATGAATTATATATCTAAATATTATTTCCAAATTAACGTGAACAAATAGTTATAAGCATCGAAATTTCTAGCATTAATTTAACTATTGAGTCCATAGATGCACAGTATTGTTGGAAGGTTAATACGCTAATTATCATCATAACAGATCTAAATTTTGAGACAGTTTCATCTGTATGGTTTTATAAGAAAGCAGTTTCGCAAGCATGTGTGAATAAATATATTTAGAATATACACAAAAATGACAAAAGTCATGGGATAGCAATATGCAAATATACAGATGGCAGTAGTATCGCAGCGAAAAAGTATAAATGCGCAGTTCGTTTTCCAGAGCTTTCATTTGTGTTCAAGTTATTCATGTGAACAGGTTTTTCGTGATTTATGGCGGCACGACGAGAATTAACAGACTTTGAACGTGGAATGTTAGTTGGAGCTAGACGCATGGGTCATTCCATTGCGGATATCGTTAGTGAATTCAACATTCCGAGATCCACAGTATCAAGAGTGTGCCGAGAGTATGAAA
>JAPMOQ010019505.1:1934960-1989274 GCA_026543055.1 Argiope trifasciata
AAATTAAGGAAATTTTCATTGTTTGATAAATTTTTATCTGGAATTTGAGATCGTCCGATGCCAGAACTCCATCAACGCTTTTATCATAGATCTTTATTATGATGATGACAAGAGTTCAGAACTTTTAAAATGTTATTTTCATTTTCTTATCGTTTCTAATTTCGTAATATACCAGAAGTTAAATAACAATCCCTAAAATATCTGATCAATGGAGAAATCTCTTCGATTTACGAGCTATTTATATACATAATAAATATTGCTCTGAAATTCAATCTAACAAATTGTAGATTTAAATAATTTTTTTTCTGATAACATAGTCGTATTAAAATGATGAAATGCGTTTAGCATTGATTTAATATTAATGCTACATTAAAATCTGATAAAGATTCTCTAATAATGCTTTATTAAAATCTGTTTGATGATTTTTTCCATTAGTTTGTAGATTTCCATCCAATTTTAAACAAATTCTATCTTTATTTATCTCTCTGACTTCACGAGTACAAATGAATACAGAAGCTTCAAAATATGAAAAGCTGAACAAATAAAATCTAGATGTTAGATTTAACATCTAAATTTCAAATCCGTATCAGATTTGAAATCAGTTCCGCCAAATGATCGATAGACCTCTTATATTTACTTTCGAGCGATAACTTAAAAAGATATTGACTTTGATCATGAAACTAAGTACTTAGCTCTTAATTTCTGATCAAGCAAAAGATTTTTTAAATCAAATTTAAAAGTTTCGTCAAATGGTGTATGGGCAGTAAAACAAAAACACAATTACTTAAATAAATAATGTTGTTACTGAAATTGCAATTGTGTATCAAATTTTGGTTTCAATCGGTTGAAAAAAAGATGTGCAAAATGTATTTTTTTTCTAGACTACTACTAAACTCTACTTTCATAATTAGAATTCTAAAAATAAAAATGTTAACATTCATGCCCTAACTCAAGAACCACAATTTTATGCTGGGGAAGGAAATTAACTTCTTTTTTCCAGTTTATGCGAGAAAATTTCGAGCAGTCAACTTCCTCATGTTTCTATGCAATAATTCAGATTCCAAATATTTTTTATAGTTCCCATGTTTTATACTTATATTCACATTCTATACTGTTACGGATTTCTACCGTTGAGTTCTCTTGTGCAGTGGATGTATGGAGAGACCACAATACCATTGTTCAGGAGTAAACAACAAAGATGTTTATTTACACAAAGACAGAATTGCACAAAGAAGACAAATATTTACAGCTGATACGAACACACAGAAGCTCACAATAACAGTAGCTCGCAAGTAAAAAGCCGGTCGTACCAACGTCAACAGCATACAAACAGGCCAGACAGAATTCAGCAGGAGAGAGGATTGTCGGAGCTTCGCTCTACGGTCTCTCCAGATGATTGAAACTTCTTACTGACCCTTATTTTAACTGCATCACTACCACAAGACTGGCTACGCTACTCGGCACACAGCAGTTCAGAAATAGCTCCACACTCCGCCACTGCTTCGTTATCTTCTCAGAGACCCGTTATTTATCGGCGACTCTGACTACAATTCACACTTATTCAAATCACAACAACTCGCAGCTTGAGAATATCGGTCTTTTTTAGTTCCCCAGAGACAGAACCAGAAGATTCTATAGCAATAAGGCGTATTTCGGGTTCTAATGTACGAATAAAAAAAATCTCGGAGTTTCGAACATTATCTCTTTTGTCACCAAATTCTGGGATCCTGCAGCATCATATACAAATGACGGTCAAACGGTCTTTCTATTCGTTTGGAAGCAAGATTAAAGATTTTTAACAATGCTTACAATATATTTCATGTTTTAGATACTTTAATAATACAGAGTGTTTTACAAATTTTATATATAACGGGAGAAAAATATTGAATTTAATTTTGAGTTTAATATTGAGTCGTGCGATATTGATGTTTATTTATATGATATTTTTGCTTTTGGATGCATAGGGCTAGCCTATTCTTGATTGTTTGAATTGGTAAATTAAATTGTTTTCTTTTCTCACATTACATATAACTATATATAACGTTGCGTTCTAAAATTCGATTCAATACTAACTTACACTTCGATGGATTTGTCTATAGGATGAGTTATTACATTTGGAGACAAAAACAGAAAAGTAGAAACACAGAGAAGGGTTTCATATGAAAGGTTATTCAAATTTCTGATGAACAATATGGGTACTAAAAGCGGCTGTTAAAAAATGATATGAAATTTTTACATCAATTCTGCAGTATTTGTGTGTGGAGATAAGAGACTCTGATTGCAAAACATATTAATTTTATTCTTTCAAAGCTTATTTTCTTGGTCGATTGTGCTAATTGCCTATGATGTTGATTCTTTCATTCAAGAAATATCAAAGGCAAAGCAATTATTATCTGAATTGAGGCATTTAGAATTTTATAATATCATGTTCCTATTGCAGATTGTAAAGCAGAATATATTCTATATTATTTCTGTTTATTATTGTAGAATATTTGTTGTAAATTATAATATTTAAAAAAGAAATATAATTTAAACTGCTCAATGAAGAGCTATCCCAAATTAATGAAGATAATTCCTCATTTTTTTCAATTTCTCTTGGAATGAAATGCTTTAGAACTCAATATATTTTTTAATTAGATTTTCATTTTCAAAAACTATAGTTTATAAACAATATCGCTTTTTAATTTTTATTAAATGCTAAATACGGCTTCTCTGACATAAACTTTGCTGACGAATCAGTTTACATGAAATATTTTTTAAATGTCACTAAAAAGTATTATTTATACTCCTTTATTTCATTTTATTCGTGATTTTTTTTAAATGTTTGTATGCTTAATATTTTCGTTAATAGATGGCAGCAGAATCGATAATCGCCATTTCTAATTCTGAAAATATTTTTTTTTTGTCTTAATATTCTTATTTTGTCATTCCTTTTTACTATTACTTATTTTTTTTGTTATATGAATTCTTTTCTTTTCTTACTTATATTCGATCTCATCTTTATTTTTTGATAGCAGTCGTTCAATATTTATTTTAAAGTACGAAAATGAATTTTTAATATTCTTTTTTTTAATTGTCAAGTTGGCAACGACACGTTTTGATTTCGATTTTTTTTTGTTGGTTTAATTTTAAAAATATTTTTTATACATCAATTAAATTGTATGCAGTTTGATTTTAGCTGTTATTCTTCTGGAGGAAAATAAATATCTAAGTTCCATGAATGCGTGATTCTAATTCGAAATTACTTTATTAATCGTTTATTTTAAATTGAAAAAGATTATAAGACACAGGCTTGCTTTATTTTTATACATAGTCTTACGAATGAATTTGAGTCAAGAATGAAAATTTTCGATCATACAATTAATCATTTATTCCAATTCTGAGAAAGTAAGTGGATTTTTCATTTATATTTTAAGATATATAAATTCGAATCTAGGTCATAATTTTATTTTTGTATTTTGAATAAATCCTAATTGTTTTTTAAAATTTTTAATACTTAACAATTTATAATTTTTAAAGGACTTTAAATATTTATAAATGAATTTTATTTGTTGCAATTTCTTTTCCGTATATATTTTTCTCTTATAATTTTAATAAGCTTTCAGAAATATTTGTAAATTATTTTGCTACAATACTTGTCATTGTTTGGTTAATGGCTTTATTTACACTAATATTGGGACAACATTGAATGCATACATTGTGTGTACATTATTGGTTCCATATAATTAAGAGTAGATTTTAAAAAATTGACAGGCGAAATATTATGCATCCTAAAGCCTTATTATGCTTCGATGTTTAAGAATTTAGATTCAAATCTCCTTTGAACTTTTATTTAATGACTGGATTAATCCAATATTTATTACACAAAAACAAAATGATTGAAAGAGCAGTAACAGATGTAGGTAATTATTTTAATTGGAAAGAATTCCTTGATAATGTTTAGTTTTAATTATTTTAATTTGAAAGAATTCCTAAATAGCGTTTAAAAATAAGTATTTAAAATAAATAGAACTTCTAGATAACGTATATATTACATTTTATTTTTAATATGTAGCATTAGTTAATGGAGAACAAAGTTTTAGAATTCAAAACTATAAAATTTTCAACGTCATAATTCATCTTCTTTGTTGATCTCGCAAATTGTATTTGATTTTGATTGCTTTATTTGAGAGGATTTAGACATCCACCAATAAGTAACTGGGCTGAGGCACTTAGAATCTGAAGGTATCATGTTCCTATTGCGATCTGAAAATAAATAAATATTACACATATGCATCACTACAAATTATTTAATTAACTATTTTTTTTAGAAAATCAAGTTCATGTTTATATAATAAAATAGAAATGATATATGCATGACTCAAGAAACAAGATATCCCAGATCGATCGGAACATTCCGAAATTTTAATATCTTGTCCCAGATTTCTAAAAAATTGTTTGCTATTCGGAAATAATTTATGAACAAATATTTAGAATTGATGTTGGACGGTTAATTCAGTTAATCATTACGCAGTTTGTAACTATTCGCTCTCTCCTGAAGCTTCATACCCGGTACTTTTAATACTGTGTCATACATAAAATTTTGAAACCAGCGTTGCAAATTAGTTTCATGCTTATAATGCTTGAAGAACAGAGTACTTCGTATGGCATTTCGATATCTATGAGAAATTTGTTAAATATTTTTTTTTACAAATTCGTAAGTTTTAAACTAATTATCTCGTCAAATATTAAAACAGGAATAAAATTAAAATCAGATATTTTTTAAAATATTTTACGTGCAACATTTAATTTGAAAATCGAATAGTTGCAAATATATATGTAATAAGCTAAAATAACATAAGATGTAAAATGATGGAAAGAACCCTTCGTGACTTTCATTTACCAGGACTATAAAATGTTAAATATTCATCTCTCTGGAACACATGTACTAATTTTAAAAACTTTATGACTCCATGCTTTCCTTTTGGAAGTAAGTTTCTAGAGTAAACAAACTTCCAATAAAAAACATCCAATGTATTTATGAACAAACGCAGCAACACCTTTTAAGTTCCTGACTATTGTGTGCTGTGCATTCAGTAGTTAATTTCACATTCATCTGACGATTTCTTTAGATTATTATCTGCATAATAATAGACAATGAGAGTTATCCCTATAGTTCTTCAAGAAGTGTCCCTCCAAAATTCCAAGAATACCAGAATAGTAAGTATTTGATGAGCAAGAATTCATACACGGTATACTAGTTAGTAAAATGTGGGCCAAAATTAATCAATCCTAATGCTAAAATTAACAATCAATGTCCATTCTCTTGTATACAAACTCTTGATTAATTACTTATTAGCCATAAAAAGATTATACAGTTATTTTAAATGGTTTATTACCAAAGCTGTAATTTATATATGTAGTAACTAATTTCACAGTCTTCTCTGTAACCATTTGATAAGGCATCCGTTAGCAATACTTCTGACAGAATGGCATCTTTCTCATTTGTCCACAATTCTTCGATGGATAAAATTATTTGCATATGCTTTGATTCCTTTCATTTGACTTGTTTATATCACTGCTCTGCTTAATGCATATCAGAAATAAATATTTGTATTCACATGCTTCACTATTTAACTTATTGCTCGAGTTACAATCCTATCACATGGTTCAAATTATTTTCATGTTCATCACCCAATTATTAACATCCATTTTTCGTATTTGGAAATGTGAACTTTTTTCACAAAATTAGAATGTTGCTTTGCCTGACTGGGATTCCAACTGCATCCGTTTCCGAGCAACTTCATCAATGAGTTATGCAAAAGCTACTGTTGTGACTGTCTGTTACAGTTACAAAAGAAGAAGACAACACCCATTTTGTATTTGGTCTTCTAGAGTAGAATTATTACCATCACTTACGTAGTTTGAAGTACTTAAGATAATATATATTCTAAAATAATTAAGTCTCAAACTAACTTTACGGTTCATATCATATCGCTGGCGGCAACATTTTTTCGAAGATAATGTAGGAAATCTCATATGATATGGCATATGCCTTAATTTTTATGGCTATTACATCGAAAACAATAGTTGTCGATATATTAAAGTTAAAGCCTAAGGGGTTTTTTTATAGACCATCAGACTTTGAAAAAGAGCAAGCCTTAATAAATTACAATTTATTTTGTAAGCACACTGACGATATAGGATCAACACTCACCAATTAGAAGGCTTGTTGTTATTAATACAACAAATCCGATGACAGTTCCAACGCTAGGGATCCAAGCAGCTACTATTTTATACAGAAAAAATGTGTGCCTAAAACAATTTTTTTTAAATTTTAGTAAATCAAATAAATTTCATTGGTTTTTTATTTCATAAATTGAACCAGTCTTTTTTTCTTGATACAAACATTATAAACATCGATGTTTTTCTCTGTTATTGAACATATTTAATGTTTGCAGTTAAAAGAAGTTCACTGAATCTTTAAAATGAAATGTGATTCTAATTATTCTGTTATGGATAGTAAAACTGTCAGTTTAATAATTAATTAATCTAGTTTTGAAGATTAAGTTAGAAAATAAAGCTTTTTTTAATTAAAAAAGGTGCAATAGAATGTATGTTATAATGGACAAAAAATCTGAAAGCCAATAATTTGTATGATAAGAGTATTTTTTATATCTTTATCTCTATGCATAACAGTGTAAATGTACTGGGGATATCAAACCCCCACAGATCCGACCATTTGAAATAGTGCTAATACTTAGGCATATGTGTTCTTTGAAATATGGTAATGTGCACCTTTGAATATTTTTATTAAGTCAAAATTAAGATAACTTTTTTTTCACGTGATTATTTCTTAAAATATTAGAGCACTAAAATGGTTTTTTACATCATTTTAAAATTCAAAAATCTATCTTTCCAATGAATCCAACTATTTTCTGTATAATTTTTCTCTGTTTTTAATTTTTAAAAAGTATTTTTAACATATTTTCTGTGCTCTCCTGCCTATAACATAACTAATTTAACCAGTTGGTTGAACACAAGTGAGAAGGAAGGAAAAAAATGTTAAAAGAAAGAAAGAGTCAATAAACTATAGAAATATCTCCAGACAGAATCCCATCGGTGTCAAATACTACACGACTGTATCTAATTTTATGGTGAAATAATAACTAAATGTAGGGGGCAAGAATGCTTAAACAAATAATGATTATGAGTTGTGCTAACAGGGAAATGATATTACTAACTGAAAAAGGTAAAAATTGGTAAATTACAAATTTGTGAACGAATTACGAATTGTGAATCTGTATAACATTTATAAGCATATAAACAAACATTGTACAGTCAGAAATCTGTAGCATCTGCCTTGGTTTTGTGTTTTGATTTCGTTTGTGAGAACTGCACTTTTGAGTACTTTTAAATGAATAATTTAACTGATTTTGATAAGAGGCATTTTGGTCACAATTATTGTGGAGCCTTGAAGAGGTCTTGGTATTTATGAATATGTTTTATTATGAAGTGGATCTTCCCTCGTGAAATGGTATTCGATGCAACTCTTCTGTACCATTCTTCCCTGAGATTTGTGTCTGGCTTCCTCATCTGCCATGACAGAATCAGTAAGCATCCGGTGGCATATTGGATTGGGGATCCTATCTTCCCACAGCTACAGCAAGGAAAGTTGACCAGATGTAGTATGCGTAGGTATGTCCGTAATCGGTCATGTCTTATAGACACAAGATAATATACCATATTTGGTTGATTTTAAGTTTATGAGTAATTGCGTTTACATGAATGTGAAAGTACAAACCAACAGACGGTCAACCCCTTCAACACATATGATTCAAAACGGAAAAGGATCTATATATTTGACGCTACATCTATGTCTGAATCTTTATGTATATGGTGTTGTCGAGTTCATTTGCCAGACAGACAGATTTTCTGTGGATGAATTTCTTTCAAAATTTCATAGAAATCTGATTTATTTGTTAGTTTACATATTAACTATAATCCGTCTTTCCAAACCGTTTTTGAGTTACTATGTTTACAGACAGAGACATGTAGTGTCAAAAATATGTTTTTCGGATTCAGGGAGACCTGAAGTGTGAAAATTCGTCGAAATCTCAAATATTATTTTTTTAACAATTACGATATTTCTCTATACTTCATATGACTGGAAGTAAAAGCGTTAAAAAAATCTGCAATTGTTTGAACGATAAAAGTTCTTTTTTTTTACTAAAAGCAATTACAAGTTACTCAATGCAATCTGAATTTTAACGTATTATATTGGGTCGTTCGAAAAGTCATTTCGTATTTTTGTGTCAAAATGAAAAGAAATTTTCGTTTAATGAATAAATTATTTATTAAATTATAAAATTGCCATTCTGGTCTAATGCCTTTTGCCATATTTTTGGTAGTAACATGATTACACGCTCATAAAAGTTTTGGTCTTTGCTGTAAAAAAAACTGATCGAGGTGGTTTTTGGCCTCCTCATTTGAAGGAAAAATTTTGCAAATCAGTTCTGGTACTGATGTACTGTTAACACATCTTCTCCACACATATTGGCTAATTTATTTCTGGCTTGAACAGCATTTTTACCTTTTATATAGCAAAAAAGAAAAAATGACGAAAATGCTGTTTATTGCTCTCCATATTTAAAAGGGCACCATCCAAAAACTACTGCGAAGAATCAGCTGCACTTTTTCACACTCAAGCCTTGCTATATCAGCTCTTAAAACATAAAATGATTTTGCGGTTTAAGTATTAATTGGGTGCGAAAAATACAATTAAATCCTTTGTCAGGAAAAAACGAAATTACTTTCCGAACAACCTAATAACTCCAAAGGAATATCTAGATTTATATATGACAGTACATTATGGAAGTAAATAACTATTTTGTATAATAAAAGGCAAAATTTACCGTAAAGTTCCTGAAGAAATTGGTGAGGTGCAATTATTAATGCTTGAGCAATACTTTGTTGAATTAAAAGATGAAATGTCAGTAGAATTCAATATATGGGGGCAGCTGCTGGTCTCCAAAGGTAAGGAGGGGGAACTGTAACCACTGAATGTAGAACCAATCCCAATCCACCCTATTAAAGCCATACCAAGAAAAAGTCCAATTGTTGCACTCTGTAAGAAGAAATATTAAAATTATTATTTTTGTTATGCATTTTAAAAAAATATATACATTTAATTTTTTTCTTGTTTATGAAATCAAAATCGATTGCTTTTTACATAGTTATAAAATATTTTATTTATATATTAAAGAAAAGTGTGTTAAGAAAAAATAATTGTATTTTCAAATATAATTGTCTGTTGTTATAAAATAAGCACGAGGAATTCAAAGTTTCAATTGCTAGTATTCCGGAAACCGTTTGAATTGTTTTTACTTTTTAGAATACATTTCTACAAATTATATCGTATCTTTAATTTGTTTTTCTTTTCACACCAAGCCTTTTCAAATACAAGTATACTATCGATTTACATAATAGAAGTCCATATTTACGAATCATTATTTTACTATTATTATTTCTTTTTTTAAAAAAAGAATGTTAATTTAAAAATAAAATTTCTAAGTATATTCTCAAAACATCTAAAATTGCTACTTTTTACTTATAAGGCTTAAAATAATGATGTCTATATTACTAAATTAATACTAAATCTTATTTATAAATTTAGTACTTATAGCTTAGTAGCATCTTTTTCAAGTACTGTAGATTCAGGACCAAATAATATATGTATACAGGATGATCAAGAAATAACACTAGCTGTTTAGAAATTTCAAGAGTGCTATGTACTGAACGAAATAAAAGAAAATTTGGAAACCATACACATTAAAGTATAAGGTATCGATTTATCAAGAAAAAAATCAGTACCAAAAATCGCTGATAGGGGAAAACCTTGCGCTTCAAACGCATAATGTCTGGAAAAAGAATACATAACATGTCAATTGAAACAGTAAATCTCAACGCACAAAATATCATTGAAAAACTTTTATTAGAGCAACTTACAAATTTGGCTCAAGCTGACTACCAACTTAATAAATGAATGCGGTACACGAGGTTTTCGATGGTGGTACACTGGCATTTTTTCGTCTGGCACGTAACGTTATATGATCTTTTAAAGTAAGAATATCATTAACATGTCCTTGATACACAACATCTTTCAAGTGAACCATAACCGACACAAAACCAAAAAATTGTCAAGATTCAGATTAGTATCATCAATTAATGGATGTTATCTTATACGAATAAAATATCTGGACCTTACTCAATGTCTTCTGCATCGTCGAGAATGGAATATATGTTTGTCGTGCATTATTGGTACCCTGCTAATTAGCTGTAGCCTGATCCATAATGGCAGTTGCTACTTCTTCAACTTGTTCCTGCTTAATACCTTTACGGCATTGGCTTTAAATTTTCTGCACACCAAAAATTCCTGTAATTTTGAATCATTCAAAATTCTTAAAAAATTAGTTATGGTCATTGATCCTCTAAGTAACTTATAATGATCGGTATTAACAAAGAGCAGCACTGATATTTTCATCCCGCTTGTAAAACGGCTTGTCCAATAAGTCGCTTTCACGTGGTGACATCTCAGAATGACATAAATTCCCGAAACCCTTCCTTTCATCCACGTTGTCATGCCATAAAAAACCCGTAGAAATAAATTACATAATAAAGTTTTTAATCGCAGAGCCAAGATTCGCCCTATTTTTTGCCACTATTTTTTTTTTTTCTTGATAGATCGAAACAGCATACTTTCATGTGAATGGCGAACAATTTTTGTTACATTTCGCCCTGTGCATAACACTTTACTAAGCTCCGAACACCGCCTGTTATTTCATTAAAACCCTCTATTTCTCGGAGGCGGAAATTCATTTTGTATTCACCCATGGCCTTATGAATTAAAGCTGACAAGAAAATAACGGATTATATTCTCATGTCGTGCTCTCAGACGGCAACTTTTTAGAACTGATATAACACGATTTAATAAAGTTTCCATTTAATTACCCATCCCGAGTCGAGTTCTAGACTCCAATCACATATTAATAACATATGTGATAACACTAATTTATAATTTTCATAGATAGAAGACGTGTTAATAAACCATTGTCAAAGTATTATGGTCTTCAGTACGAATAGTTGTATCCTGTTTAGTCATTATGTTGAAAAAAAAAGGAATTGAAATAATGCAATATACAATTTGGCTCAGACAATTTAATAAAATCTATTTTGCAGGCATAAAAGTCATTTTAATTAATGTCTAATACAACATATTAAAAATCATCTGCAATTTTCTCAATAATATAAATTAAGAAAAAATGTAAATAATGCAAGTCATGCAATTTCTTTTTTTTTTACTTATATACTAATCTGTTATAAAATCCTCTAAACAAATATATTTAGGATTTAGAATTTAGCCTTAGAGAACACTGCTGAATGTAGTTCCCAAAAATAAAAATTTCAAATACTTACAAAAATACCGGAATTTTCTAATATAAAGGTAGACCTTAAGAAATAGCATAGGAACAAAAAATAAATAAAAAGCTAACGAAATAATCTCCACAAAACTTTCTCGCATACTCTCTAATAAAAGTGTTATGCTTTGCATGACATTGACGAATGAAAGTTACGGAATATTAACATTTGGCGGGAATTTAGTAGTTTTACTGAATCAATCGAGAGATTCTTGGCGAAATATTTGATGATTAATCCCTGTATGTCCTGAAAATCCCTGTAATTGTATTCGAAAATCGAATTTGTTCTAGACTCGTTTTTCCCAAACGACTGAAACAAAAATTTGACTCAGAACAACTATTCATAAATTCACATACCAAATTTCATATATTATTCTATTGCGTTTTTGAGTCATCACGTTTACGAATTTCTGAAAGTTCTGATCCAAAGACCTTTAATCTCTTGATGAACTTGGCGTAAAATTTCATATGTGTCTACGTTATAGATGTTAAATTTCTGGACTGAATACCTAGCTCTCTTCGTTTTATAGTTATGTTCTTGATAGATAGATATTCAAACAACCAGACCGTCCTGTGAATTTGCACAAAGTTTGTCAAAAATCTAAAATTTGATGTAATGACCTCATATCAAATGTCATTAGTCTAGCTCAAAACCTTTTTTAATTATCTTCGTCATAGGCAGATAGACTGACAGGCAGCAGACATTTTCCAAAATTATATATTTCGAACTTATATAGTTCTAAAATATGATTTGTCAAAAATCCGAGTTTAAATTTTTTGACGACTAGAACTTTTTTTAAAAAATTCGCAATAGACAAAGTTCAGAAACTTCACTGTTACAAAACGTTCATGAGAAAATTACTTTGTCTGACGCTTTTCTTGTGAGTACTCCAATCAGGAACATGGTGAGAACTGGGCCTTCCGCTATACCCAATAATGCTACCGTTGTCTGGAATATGCTATCAATATTGGATAAGGTGAACGTGACACCGATTATCAATATTCCATAAAACAAAGCTGTAAAATAATAATACAATTCTTTAATAAAACTTGGAATAAATATTAAATATAAATTTAAAATTATTTTACTGGTAAAATTAGATAACATATATAAAAAATGAATAGAATGCTGTAGATTTCTACACTCTTATTAGTCCAACAAATTTTAAAGTTTCTAAGTGCTCTTCTAGAAAAAATAATGTATTGAAATTTGTGGCATTCATCAATCGCTTAAACCAAATGGCCTAAAAAAAGTTGCTAATTGGTAAAAAAAAAATTTGATTATGTCTGATATTGAGTTTTTTCATGCTTTCTTATTATTTTTTAATTTGCATTATGTATGAAAAATCAGCAAAGACTTTTTAAATGATATGAATATATATAAAATATTCTATGGCTTTTACAGTGTTATTAAACAAGCAAAAGGGTAATATTTTTTCTTCTATAAATACTAACATAGTTTATATTTGATAACATATAAATAATAATATTTTATATGTTACTTATTTAAAAACGCCATTTTGTAATAGAACAATTCTTTATCTTATCATGTGATGATTTATAATCTGACCAACGAATTCTTGAAAAATAACCTTTTAAAGTAAAGACTGCTTATATAGTCAATAAAATAAATTAAAAACATGTAAAGAAACCTCTGTAAAATCTTTGAATGATTATTTTTAAAAATGTTTTGTACATTAAACGAATATAAAAAAATGAAATTACAATCGCAAATTTCAAGTTATCATGGGAGAACATTATTATTTTATGTCATTATTTGTTTTATTTAATTTAATTCTTTAACCAGTTCACCATCTACCGATCTTGATATGAAAAAAAATCCATAGTTTTTCTAAATATCGACGCATACGTAATCTGAAATCGATTGTGATTGTTTCAAACCAATTTCAACTGGATAATGACTTAAATTAATTCAGACAATTTGTAAGAATTCAGAGGACGAAGAATTCGGGAATCAAATTATGACTTTAGTTGGCGATAAATTGCCAAATGGGACAACTTTCAGCACTATTTTTTAATAACCCTAAAAGCGATAAATCGCCAGTTTGTTACTTCACATTTTGAGGCTTCAAAAACTTCAAACCAAAAAACATCAAGCTCTCGCATGATAATTAAAAATGACTTTATTAAATTCAGGCAGAGTATAAAGAATTTCTGTAATAGTATTGCAAGGAATCGGACTGTGTCTATAGAGGTATCATGGATTATTTAAATAGGATTAGCGTAACCAAAATTCATAATTTTTAACTTCTGCAAATTTCTATAATTGTTTTATTGTTATTCTTTCAAACAGACATAAAAGAATTTGTATATCTTCGATTGACAAGGGATATAATAATAATCATAAGCAAAAAAAATCTAGTCGATAACTATTTTTAAAAACCATTGAAATAATGCAATGTACCGTTGAAATCTATTCTTTTGCATCTATTCACATCACCATAAATGCAGAAAGAGCAGGTGAGCAAATGAATAAGACAAAAAAGTAAATATATCAGCTTCAGGGTTGCTAGGAAAACAGCTGCGCTTACTTGCTACTGTATTGACGACAATCTAAAAGGGCGCATCAGATAAGTTTTCAGCTAATCATTTCCCCAGATGATTCGATGAAGCCATGGTCTTTTGGCATTGACTCGATATTGTAAATTATCAGTTCAATTATACTAATAGTGTCAATTAATTTTATTTGCAATCCAATTAATAATAATTAGCAATTAATTGAATAAGATGTAGCAGTTAATAGCTTATGAAATAATAAAATATGTGCAATTACGAGAATACTTGCAGAAGTCATGTGACTATGCCTTCTCGCGAATTTTGCCATCTACCATTTTCAATCATAATACATTCGACTACAACAAGGAAACAATATATAACATGTCTTTCTAACTACTAAAAATGTATTCAAGATAATACTTTTGACATGTTATTTCAAAGTATTGTTATAAATTCTTGGAAAAAAATGCGAATCAATCTATTTTATTCTGAAAGTTGTTGCCCTCATGCCTTTAACTCAAATATATTTGAATATTTCAAAGTAATCTCAAAATTTCCTATGATATTTTTAACTAAAAAAGCTTAGTGCTTTTCTTAATTCTATTTAGATTTAGAATAAAATTTCTATGAATTTAATTATTGTAAATTCAGTTTTGATTATTAAGAGATCAAAATAATCTGAAACTATTTTGATATATGAATGTAATAGAGACATTTTAACAATTGCAAAGTATACAATATTGCACAGAAAATCTTTACTTTCAACTCCACAGAAGCTGAAGTAATTTCATATCATTACCCCCATCATCAAACATAAAACACTTTTGTAAACAGGAGTATAGATTTAGTTGCAATATTTCGGGAAGTAGATGTTTGTTACCTTCTTCTGGAACATCCTATATAAAAGTTTAAATTCTTTTCCTATACTATCTCTGTATTTCTGTTCTATTAATTTCCACTCTCTAATTTTCTCTTCTATGTCAAAAGCTGCATCAAAATTCATCAATGCATAGTAAATATACATGAAATGTATACTATACATTGATGTTCATTTCATATACAATGAGTTCCAAATGTATAGCAAATATACATGAAAATAGCTGTTGAAATAATGTTTAGCACATTAAATTTATGTCATAATTATTTGGTGTAAAACATTTAAATTTAACTTGATATTGATAACAAGTAACGCTAAGTCAAAAAAACGTCAACATACACAAGACTTTCGCTATCAAAACAAGCATTTTTTGACTCAGTTGGCTTGGAAACAAAGGCACCACGAAATCTATAACTGAGACAGTCGACATCGAATTGATAGCTGACGAAATGCTGCTAAGACTGCCGCTGAAAATTCCAGCAATACATAAGCCAGTGAGTCCAGGAATAGATTTCAGTCGGGTGATGATGAAGTACGGCAATAACTATAATAATATTGAAAAACAATATAAGAAAAAATTAGTACTAACTAATGTTATTTGTATAATTAATCAGTTGGATGGTCGGCATCCTGACTTAGTGGTAGCGTGTCTTCCCCGTGATCTGGGCGTCTCGGATTCGAGTCCTGGTTTGGACATAATTGATCTTCCCTTGTAAGATGTGAGAATGAGCCCCCCCCCTCTGTAAAAAGGGCGAATATGTGTGTGTATCATCTTCATTAGATCGAGGTCAGACTTCTGCCCTTGGGTACTCCCGGTTCTTTAAGCTGAGAAGTTACTGCATCCCTGTCCGCATTAACACGGACACGACATTCTCAATTAATTAGGTTCTGAATGTCTATACAAACAATAGGTATTTAATAAGCTCTAAACATGAGCTCTATATTCTTATTACTAAATTTTTAGTGTTCTAAATTATCTATTTAATGTTTAGAAAGTAATTGAAAGAATTTTTTTTCAAGATGTCTAGTTAATACCATGAAAATATTAATTTCAAAATGAAACCAAAAAATTCCTTCAGTAAAGTTACAAATTAGTGAAATGACATAATTAAACCACTTTAAAAGTAATCTCAACAGTTTAATAAAAATTTAATTAAGCCATTTTAAAAGAAAACTGAAATTTTATTACATTTATAGCGCATTTTTAATTTTTACTTTATGCATGGAAATATTTTTTTACATCATAATCATTATGATTTAATCTTTTTTATGTAAATTTTCAGCACTTTATACTTTTACAATTGAATTTTAATCTTTATATTTTTGACAAAAAATATTTTATATTCTGTGTCATTAAAAAAAATCGTCCTCTGTCTAATGTGGTGTGGAGCAGGGATGCCAGCTCAGGTGTCGTCCTCGTCATTGACCGTGGTTCAAAATTACGAGGTCTCTAGTGTTGCTTTACAACTGGACGTTAATATAACTGAATTAGACTTAACTTTGAAAAATGCATAATTAAGAATTCTTTTTTCCAAACATGGACTTTTATTGTCTTTTATGTTTTTCTGAAATGGACTACGCGATAAAACCTTTCATATGGAATCAATATTTAAATATCAAATCTCGGTATTAACTCTATCTGCACGCACAAAAGGTCTAAGAGAAATGGCTCCATCTGTCTCCACTCTGGGTTACAATACTCCCAAACACAATTTCATCTTTCCAAATACTGTTGCTTGTAAAAAAATTTTGGATCACGCCTCATGCAGTCTTTTGTAGATATTACGGAATTTACTGGTTAAAACAAGAGAGGGAATATAAAGATTAATATATTGTATCAGCCCGTTCTATAAGTATCTTATATCATCTATACTTATAATAAAGCTCAATGTGTGTGTGTGTGCGCGTGTGTGTGTGTGTGTGTGTGTGTGTTGGCGCTCTACAGGCTAGACCGTTGGACCTACAGCTACCAAATTTGGTACATGTATACCTTGGAGGTCGGGAATGTGCACCTCGGAGCCCTTTTTTCGAATTTTTAATTAGAATTAGAATTAATTAAAATTTAAGCGAAATTTCGACGTTTTTCCGCTATAACTTCCGAAATTATTGTCGGACAAACATGATTTTAACATCAATTTAAAGATTAAAAAATTAGCTTTCTAATGGTATCAGTGTTTTAATGTATAACTCAAGCTTCTATTTTTAACGAATTTTTAAAGAAATATTTTAACCGTGTTTTTTTAGCACATGACTGGATAAAATAAAATAAAACAATGCCGGAAGTTCAAATGAAAAAACAACAACTATCATCGTAAATCAAATCTAAAGAAATACAACTTTCAGCACGTGACTGGATAAAATAACATAAACTTAAAATGTTATATTTTCTATAAAAATAAATGCAAGGCAATGGATTCTAAGAAATCGTTTGCAATATTTATATCATTAATTCCATAAATTATCTTTATTTACAGTAAACCTGATTAATTTAGACAGGATATGCATTGAAATCCCGACTTAATGGCATATTTCTATAATCGTTTGCAATATCTGTATCATTAATTCAATAATTTTTTCCCTTTTTCGCTTTCTTTAAAAAACATATTTAACATTTTGGCAATATCACCGAAAAAAAACATTTTTAATATTTTGGAAGCATAATCGATAAATTATTAGATCATTAAACTCAAAAAGTTTTTCCGAATAAAGTTACTGACTCTTTAACTACTAATAACTGAATCTTTCAACTTAAACTATTTCTTAAATTTTGCCTAAAAAATATATGATTTAATTGGAAATTTTAGAACGCATTACTCATGGCGAACCAGCTGGTCGCCAAAGGCGGCTAGTAGTTAATAACAGAAACTCTAACACTTATCTAAGAGCCAGAAAAGTTTTATGATCCGAAATTAATCGTTATTTAAGAATTCAAAAAGCTTATATGCTTTCTCAGCACTTACTTGGTCATATTTAGTTAAACCAGTGTGTTCACTAGCACTAACTGGGTCGCACAAGTAAAATACTGCATAGAGTACTATCCCAGCATAGCAAGTCATGTTATGGACTATAGCAATTGTTATTGAACTCCAACGAAGAGCTCTAAAATCATAAATATTACTAATAAGTAAATAAAATGAATACAGTGTTAATATTTTGATTCATTCATATGAATTTAATAAATAAGAAAAGACTAAAAAATCTTTTCATTGAATTATGAATGTTATATCTTATAAACCTTTTAATAGCCTATTTTTAAAGCAGATTTAATAATACAATATGCAGTTTTTAAGAAAATCTGCAATTGATTCTAAATATACTTCTTTTATATTATTTTAAGATAATAAATCTCTTAATCGCATTATTTAAATTACTGATATTTTAATATACTTATTTTATTATACTTATATATTTATAATTCATATATTTCTTAAGTTTATCTTCCGTCTTCTCATTTTATTAGTCTTTTTTCTTTATTTATGTGCACTATAAAAGCGAAAATATTTTAAATGTAAATATATAACAAGGAGATTAAATGAACTTAATACAAAATATAATTGAAATTCATTTCTTATTTAATGCAAGATGTGCATTAAATTAGTAAATTAATTTATTTTAAATAAATATAAATTTAGTGACTATGATTTTTATTGTACAGAATTTTATTTAATAGGCTTTGAATGTATCTTTCGATGTATATTATGATTTGACATTAAATGAAAATCGGATTTAATAAGAAAAAAATATTCCAAAAATATGTTGCTGTATTAGATTTTAGCATGTGGCATTGATAATACTTCAATAATTCATTTCATGGCATCAACATGCACGGCACGATTATTTATTTATTAGAATTAGAACTATCATTTTCAAATATTTACAGTAGATATTGTCTTTTACATGACAGTTCAATGAGAATGATATAATAATTCTACTGCAAGGCTTTAAAATGATTGTCATTATTTCTATCTATGATAAATTGAAAATGAACATGGTATTTTAAAGTTTATAAGATGTTTGTAATGCCTTTTATTACAAAAATAATTACGTACCAAGACAGAAAAATATAGACTTAAAGCTCTCCGATAACTTACCGTACAGTGGCAATGGCAGACATAAACTGGTTTATATTTTAAGTGAGATGGAAAAAGGTATAAAACAGCAACACCTTATGGTAAGTTAATTAGATAAATAATCGTTTTCAGAAGGCAAAAGAAATGTGAAAATTCGAGCAAATTCATTCGGCACAATTATGAAAGTTCGAAATGAAATGTTTCTGATTCGTATCATCTATTCTTTCAGCGAACTCCAGATCAGCTAACGATGATCCAGCTTAAAGCATTTGATTTAAGTATGAGACTTTTATTAATCATCAACGAATAAAGGAGCACGGTGGTTACAGGCATGAATAAAATGGGACCAAGTAAAATATCTGGCCACTTAACATATAATGTCAGGAAGACAAAAGCAACATCATCGAGATTATTTTCATAAATAATAGTAATAAAATTTTTTAATATATATGAAAATCTATTTTCTTACACATTATAGGAATATTTTAGATTAACCCAGAAGAATTAATTAGACCATTTTTATGGTAATGTAAATCTACTATGAAGAGAAAAATAAGCATCGTTTTCTTCACACTTTTCTTATCATAACAGATGTCCTCTTTTAAAATATAAAATTGTATCAGAACCATGCAAAAATTGTTGGAATCAACAACACATCTTATAAACTCAAAACTGAAACGCTATCCTAAGACTATGAAGGGCTTTACATAAGCAAATCACTAGTTAGAGATATTCAGCAACATAAATTTAACTCTGAAGATCAATTATGGTTATTTAAAACAGAAAAGAGACATTCCTTTTTAAATGAAGAAAAAGATATTGAACAAAATGGCGTATATATGGAATGGAAAGTGATGCCTTGATACCTGAAGCTGACCTATTGCGTCTAGTAGTTGAGAATTAATGATAAATAATTCTTCCGTAAATCGAAAATTGTTTAGCAGGATATGCAGCAGATTAGCATCTCCATAAAAAGAAAACAAATCCAACTCTATAATGCATCCGTATCGAATTGGGTTCATTTCATTAACATTTATTCAGTAATGAAAAATGAATAGATATTATCGTATAAGATTTTAGAATATTAATAAAAAAATGTAAAAGTTCTCTGCTAAGATAGATTTCTAAGAATCACTTATGACAAGGACATGGTATTTTGAAAATACTATCAAAACTTTTACTAATTTTATGTTAATTAATTGCTGTGATAAGATTATGAACTTGCATTTTTTTTTATTTAAAATAAAATGCAGTTAGTTATATTGAGGAAAAATATTTTTTCCATTACTATTCTTGCATTTCTTGATTAAAATTCATATCATTTTCGTATACCTTCACTTTGAAGACTTAGTGGGATTTTTATGCAATATGTATTTAAACATGTAGCAAATATTTATGACCTCAAATATTTTCATAATTTATATATTTTAAGAAATAAAATATTTTTATAATTTATAAAATGCTTTCATTTTTATTCACCTCATTGAATATCAAATTAGTTATCTTTAAATTTTTTAAACAAATAGTAATTGTTCTTATTTATTTACCTTTGCGCCTTCTTACAATCACTCATACAAAGGCTTCGTTGCACTTCTATCTGACTAGCACCATAATGATAAACCCCTAAAATGACACCTCTAGTCCACATATTCCAAAAAGTGTATCTACTGGTGAAATCAAACCGCATGCTGTTGAAAAAATTTAGGAATTAATTTTTTTTCATAAAGCTCGAATGCTGTTTCTAAAATATATATATTTCGCTCACATTATTGTGACAGGTATTCAATCCAACATAAGATGACCTGTAACTTACTAGTTCAGAAGATATCATGGCAAATGACTTAATTATGAAATACATAAGGAAACACATGTTAAGACAAGTAAACCTAATCCATTAGTCCATCACTTCAACAAGAAGACATATTTATTTTTCTTGATCTAGCATGCATTTCCATGAATCAAGGGGTCATCAGAAAAAGGAAGTGCCATATTTTAAGTCAAAGCAATCTTGGAAGATTTAAGACAAAATTCTTGGTTTCAACATAGTAATATAGATTGATTTCTTTGAAAGCTCTCAGAGGACCGGCGGTAGAGAGCAATTAATTGCTGAAAATCATATCATTCTACTAGTTTTTTGTATTATGTAATCCAATTTTAAGAGCATATCCATCACCTTCTACTTCAGATTCTTGTTCCTTAACTCAATCGTATCCCACTAAATCACCGAATAATCACCGAATTTTTTCGGCATTAATGTTAGTTTAGAAATGCAGAGCAAAACTCTTTACACATATTTATTAATTTAATCAAGTTTCTATTGATACAACACACATATTTATTAGATTATTTACATTTTCTTTGTCGTTTGTTTTCCTTAAGAAGAAAAGTCCTTTATAAAAGAAAGACGTAAATAATGACTGCTGAAATACTTTACTACTGTCAACTTAGGCTGTCGAAAAAATTCAGCTCTAAATTTACTCAAGTACACTGAAATTAGCAACATCTTGAAACTAGAGAAAGGAAAATATTTCCAACAATTGGAACGCAATAGTTTGACTTCTTTGAATTTAAGATATTTTTCTTAGACCAATTTTGTCAATATCGTTGTTTTGCATTTTGTGACTTTTACAAATGCATTTCTGGGGAAATCGTCAATTTGAAAATTTTTTTCATCTGCGTGTCATTTATTCTAGTTATTCAGTTCTTTGTAATTTCTTTGTGAAAATTATATGTTCATTGTTGACACATGCACATTTATATTATGAAACCGAACTATTAAATTACTGTAAATCGTTTTCTTTTATTCCTCTTGAGCTCTTTGAAGACACTAACACAAATAATTCGGTAAAAAAGGGAAAATTAATACTTTTCTTTCAGAACACTATTTTCAAAGGATAGAAATCGTTTATTAGTGTAAGGAATATCGTTTGTAGTTGAGCTATCTTGCGCTTAATCAATTAGTTTGCTATGCCGACGGTTTAAATAACTATCTTCATAACAAAATGGGACAAGCTTAACACTTGTCAGCTTTAAACATAACCTCTCTTACTTTATTGGTTCTAGTTTTCGTCATCTAATCATAAGTTTCATGTATACGACAATTTTACAGGAATTGTTGATATTAATATTGATTTTATGGATAATATTTAATTACATGGTATAGATGTACACAGTGCTTATAAGTTTCGACTGTTTACAATTTTTTTACATTCATTATTTAGATACTGATAAAATGATATATTTTGTATGCAATGTTATATTTTTGCACTGTATACATTCATATGCAAAATAATATTTTAAACAACTTTTTTGTTATATTTGGATTTTTTTATAAATCTCATTTTGTTCGAATATACCATTTTTATAGGAAAATAGCTTTTTTTTAAATAAAAAGATGGGAATGAAAGGAGTCAGAAGATAACTTAATTTTTAAGAAGAATTCAAAATAAATTTTACTTTATCAGAAACGATATTTTTTTTTGTCGCTAATAAAGTTTTTATCGAATTTTAATACTTTACAGGCTAAAATGTTTGTTCCATTTTTACATATTTCATTTTTTTACGAAAAGTTACCTTTATTTATTTCCTATAAATATTTTATTTTAAAAGAAACGAGGTCACAGAATAGTATAATAAAAGTCTCTTTTTTTCTTTTTTTTCTCTGAAAAAACACAGTAGAGCTTTAGTAGAATATAAGCTCAATCATATGAAATTCGTTGAATCTCTCATTTTTAAAAAGAAGGTTTAGAGAAAAATTCAGTTATGTAATCGTTCGGAACATTCTTGAATCCTCCAATTTTGATTAAAACCGTCCGAAGTCAGCTCTTAAACATTAAGATTTCTTTTTCTTATTTCTCATCAAAAGGTGAATAAAAACAGCTAAATTCAGTATGCAAAATACATTGTAATTTATGCTGAAGAATATGGAATGATATTCAAACATCTAGAAACAATATCCGAAAGCTTTACTTACTCAAAATATTGCAATCGATTTCCAGCAGCTGCTATTCTGAACACTTCTCCAATTCCTCCAACTTCAAAAATGCCGACAACAAAAACGATAAACAAGCACAAAAACATGAGTACTATTTGAAATAAATCAGTCCACAAAACAGCTTTTAATCCTCCCTTTATGAAACAGATAACATAGCAATAATGTTTTTTCAATAAGCAATCCACATTTATTATAAATGAATTTTTAATTTTTTGAATTTTAGTTTTTGTCAACAAACTTGTCATGAAGAATTATTTCATTGCTTCTATTGTTAGCTTGCGAATGAAAGGCTAAGCAGTATATTACATTCTAATAATTGCATATTTGCATAAAGCTAAGATTCAGCTTTTGAATAATACATCCTGTAGTAAAGTACTGATAAATGCGATTCAAAAAAAAAAAAAAGACAACGTAATTATTTCTCCCTCCCCTTTTCCAGTAGTTATATATGACTTTGAAAATATAAATGAAATTCAGCCATTGTATTTTTCCCTGACCTTCCCTATATAGAACTTTAAAATGTGAGATAATTAAAAAATCATTTTATCGTAATGTTCTTAACCCTATAAATCAGGATTTCACCAAATCGCCCCGTTCGATAAAATCCTGTTGTAATGAATCTGCTTTGTAAAAATTATAATTGTAATAAATGAATGCATTTTGTTGTTTTAATTGATAATTCTCAAATATTTCAAAATGTGAGCTTAAAATGAGGGCGCCTACTGAATCGGAACTTATCTCCAAATTTCATCGAAAACAAGAATTATATAATGATTTTCCTCAGTGGGTTTAATTGCCCGAGCATTACATAAAGGTTGATGCTAAGCGTAATTTTATCTCCAACTCATGATCTGAAATTGAACCTTTACTAAGTTCTCCACGGCTCTACATATATAAGGTAGAGCGGTGTGATATATAAGACGTATTAATATATAGTATAAGACGACATTAATGTAAATATAAACAAGTAAAAAAATAAATGCATATCTGAAGGCGATTACGGTCGAAATCTGACTGTAGCTGTTATTTTATTTTATGATCAAATATGTTGTTGGATAAATACATCTTTATTAAACTACATTCCCCCAATATTAAAATATTCATTTGTGTCAAGAAAACAGCTAGCACATTTTTTTTTACATGGACAATTTTATTCAGTGAAGAGCAATTTAATAAACATTTCTAAAAAAATTAAATATTATGGGTTATTCAAAACAATTGCTTTTATTGCATATGATTATAACTTCTTAGGAACGACGATGGGAAGAAGTATTTTAGCATTATACAGAAGGCTTAATGTCTTCTGGAGTACGTAATAATTATGTAGTTTGATTTCGTTACCTAGGTAGCATCTAAATGGTAGTTCATTTCATGTCATATACCACGAAATATGCTCGTGGAAATTAATGTAATGTACTACCTATATGAATTTAAATCCTTTGAAAGTACATATTGTATCCCCATTTAAATTATCTTCGGTTTTGTCTAAATTCCCCTGTGCTTACAATAGTAAAAGAATTGAAGATACACATATACAGGAGTTTATATTAAAAAGGATTAATTCTTAGAAAGTACTTTTTTGGCCAAAGGATAATTAAAATAAACAGTTATTATGTAAACAAATAAAATCCATTCCCTGTGCAACTCAAAACCAAAAGGGAAAAGATACGTCCTTTGAGATTAACCTATAAAGAGAGAAAAAAGAACAGTGAAATGATAGGCAAAACTGAGATTGGTAGCCGAATCATGTGTATCAAAGACTTCCTGAATTCAAAACAATGGATTTAAATAGTAAATAGTAAAAAAAAATCCCTTCGAAGACAAATTTTAAATTTTCTTTGTATTCAATTTTTTCTACCTTTCTTTGTTTACAAGCAAATTATGAACTTGGTAATTTTTGCAATTGTTTCGAATTACTCTAAATATCGATCAATGTTTCTTACCACCAAACAATAGAACGTGCATACAGAACCACACAAGATGATTCCCATCTCAACAGGTATATTTGTCACTGCATTCAGTGCCAGCACTGGTGCGTACAGAACAGTTGCACTATATAAAATCTTTGAAAAAAATAACAAAATCATTTATAAAAATTTAATATACTATTTTCAGATTATAATAATTAAGAGACAGAAATTCGAATTAAAAATCAAATAAATTTTTCTTTAAGAAACGAACATAAAAACATAATTTGGCCAGGAAATTGCTTTAATTCTCCCCCATCCCCCTCCCACCTTGAAACTAAAGTTTATCGGCAATACAGTTTAAACTACCTGTTTGTGAGCAAATATGTGTTTTATTAACACGCTAATTTTAAGTTTAAAAGTTGTCTATGTGTCATCGTCTGAATAGGACCTTCATTGCCACACAAAGAGCTAGAATCAATGATATCGGAAAACATACGCAGCATAATTGCTGCTTGAAAAACTGTTAAAAAATCTGACAGACGGACTTCCAAATAAATAACGTTTCACTAAATAGAATCAAGCTATTTGGAATTGCTTAGCAGAAATTGTTATTTAAGCCCTAAATAGAACTAAGCTATTTTCAATCGTAGTTTTATCTGCAACACATATCTCTTTGGATTGCACAAATATTTAATAGATTAAATTACAAAGTTCGTTACCCATAGATATAAATATACAGTTAAAAAATTTGATTCCATATCCATTCTTTCTGAGAAAATGGTATCAGCTCCATTTTTACTCGTTTAATTATTGATTTACCATTTAGTTGATTCTAGAATTTTGAAACTCTTTATAAATATATGAATTTTCAAATTTACCGGATATTTTTATTTTATTTTCTATGCACTTACCATTTGTAAAAGAAATATAGCCGAAGTTGTATATCTGGTCATTCTTCCAAATCGCATTTCAAGAAACTGGAAATATGCAGTATATTACATTCTAATAATAAATGGATTAATAAAAATTTAATAATTTTGAAAAATCATTTTTTTTCATAATATTTTTTATTTTACCCAATTGGCTGTTTAATTTCCAATATTCATAAAAATAATCTCATTGAAAATTATATAAATTATGAATTTAATCTAAAATGGGCTTTGTCACAAAATATATTTAATTATCAAAGTTTTTTTTGCTGCTGAAACTATTATTAAAAGACCAAGTTACAGGAAAATGTACAATTAAAAATCTCTGAAAGCATTAATGCTGGTGAATCAGATAGTCACGAAAGGCCGCTAGAAAAAGAAAAGCTAAGCATTTCACAATAAAATGCAGAAAAAATATTTTGAATTTTACTCTTTTAATTGCCAATTTTATTATATGTTTGAATTTCGTTTCCATATCATGCAGTACATTAAAAGAAAAAAGCAAATAAAAGCAACTTGCCTCATATATGCTATCCACTTTCAGTTCAAAGTATACTGGTATAAATATAATTGATGC
This sequence comes from Argiope trifasciata, assembly GCA_026543055.1. Taxonomy (NCBI): domain Eukaryota; kingdom Metazoa; phylum Arthropoda; class Arachnida; order Araneae; family Araneidae; genus Argiope; species Argiope trifasciata. The sequence continues at coordinate 1,961,291 of JAPMOQ010019505.1, forward strand.
TAAAAACATACCAATAAAACTACCAAAAGAAAGCACAGCGACATGAATTCCAAATCGATAAACCTCTGCTGGCGAACCAAGCATAGTTATAGCTGATAATAGTGTGGCTGTTGTAGAACTAATAATAAGAATTATTGGTGCCTTTTTATCAGCTAAAAAGAATTCCTTAGTAGTTTTCTGCTTACCACCCGTCAGTTTGGCCCCTATACCGATTAAAACAGATACTAAAAGGAAAATCAGTATGATAACATAATCTCCTGCGCTGAGAACTTGCTTTGCTCTCATTTTGAACTCTGGCTTTTTAACTTTTGCCAACAGCTTTCATGGCTTAAAAATGTTATCCCCTGTTTTCTCCCATTTATAAGAGCGAAAGAGTCATTTTGTAGAGTTTCTAAATCAGTGAATAATTGCTAATTATGTAAGAAGGGAAGCATTTGTTCTGTAAATGAAGAAATACTGCTCTGATTAGTGGAAGAAAGCATTTTTTAATGAGGAGATCAATTTTCCAGGCATTTGAAGGCAATGGTATTTGCTACAGTTTGCTTTCTAATAAATTATTTTTCAATTCAACTACAGTTTTTTCATAAAATTGTAAATATGAAATGAATATTAAAACAGATTTATTTATTATAACTAAATATTAATTATAATTAAAATTTTTATAACTATTTTTATTATTTTATATTATTTTATATTTTATATTTTATATTATTTATTCTTATTATATTTTTCGGATTTTATTATTATGATTAATATAAATTTTAATTCATTGTTATTATTAAATATAAATTATTTATTATAATCTTTTTATTCTTAAACATATTTTTTATTATCACGTGAGAACATTTGACTTGAAGTGTGTGAAGTCTCAAAATATGTAGGCAACAGTGTTGAAGCCACAAAATGCGTAGGCAACAAATTGTCAATTTATCGCTTTTGTGGCGTCTTTTTTTCTTTTAGGTTTATTAGAAAATGATGCCGAATATTTTGACATATGGCGATTTATCGTCAATTTCAGTTGCTTCTTCATTTAGATATTATTCATTCTCTGAATTCTTACGAATTGTCTTAATTAATTTAAATCATTAACCTGTTTAGTCAGGTTTGAAAGAATCACGAGACAATAAGTTTTTACATACGTCGATATTTAGAGAAACGATGTGGAATTGTTTTTCCCCGACTCATATCGGTCGAGCAAACCTTCTTTGCTAGCTAGTAAAATTGACAATTAAAGTTCCATTTATATATATAATCTCAGATATCATTTTTTTAAAAAAAAATTTAGTAAATATTTTTATTATCATTATTATTTTCCTCCATTTCTCTCCTTTTTTTTTAGCTTTTACATAAGATGTAATTTATAAACTGTCAACGAAAGTAATTTCTGAATAATTTCTATTAAACGATACAGAACTTAAAGTTTTAGTTTAATATCAATAAAATTCTATTAAAAATTAATATCAGCTTTTAAATTGACGGATTCCTTCTTTTGCTACATTCTTAATTTTGATTAAATCCTACGACAACTGTACCAAAGCTTAGTCTAAGAAAATAATTTTGAACAAAGAATAATTGATTCAAAAGTACAAATCTATGACCGATACGTATGTATGGATTTCTATTCTATTTTTGAAAAATGAATTTTAACTATCATTTTAGTAATAAGTAGACAAATTAAGTTCTTAAATCATTTTATTGGATGCAGTCTCAACGCTGTATTTATTAAATATAGTAGTTGAATATATTTCACTTTTTTTTAATGAACAATAAAATTTTAATATTTTCTCATGTTCATATTCGTATATTCTCATCTGCAATACATATCATATGATGTATATAATATATCTATTATATACATCACATTTAATATAAATTTGTGGGAGAATGGAGATTATGATCTGTGCAGGAAACAACAGAACTTATGTTTTCAGGAACATTTCTTTTTCTTTAATAACCCCATTCACACACTGAACAAAGACGAGACAAGATAACACAAGACATTTACATGCGCAGCTTATCACTACAGTATCATATCTCATTCTGATTACACTAGCAATGCGTAATGCATTATAGCCCTCGTGTTGCTTTCAAACGGGACATTAATATAACTAACTAAACTAAAGCGTAACGCATTATGGGATAGCCTATCAGGCATCGCCATCTAGAAAATAAGATAAGAGTTATGTTACTGCTAAATCCTCCCCCTACACCTCCGAAAGCCGTCTCGGCTAGGTGGTGTGATTTTGGATAATTTGGCGTTCGTACCTGGACTGTCATTAGCAATAGAAAGTTGTTTGGGAGGTTTGCTCGGAGTTTGTTTGGGAAATCTGTATGGAATTTGTTTGGGAGATCGGCCTCTTTTCCTTAAGGGCATCACAGGAGATTGGTTCTGTATGACATTTTGAAAAGGTTTAAGAGCTGACGCATGATATACACCTAAAGGTTCATCAGGTTAGTCACAACTAGCTATTACAAAAGATGAAAGCGATTTCTGCAACAGAATGATATAAGGTCCATCTTTCCTTGGCATAACCTTTGCAGTTTTGATTTGGTTTGCTTTACTAAATGGGTGAAGCTTTACTCAAACTGAATCATCAGGTTTGTAATTAGGGCTAGGTTTACGGGATTTATCTGCTTATGCCTTTCGACGATCTAGACTTTTCTCGACATTTTCTTAAATTTATGGCACATTCCTCTCAAAACGTTTTAAATAAGGTGTAAATTCTGGAACATTATTATCATTATGAATGGCAGACCGTAGATCAGTAGTAACATCGTCTAAAGTTCTTAATTCTCGGGAAAAGTAGAGGTAAGCTGCAGTGCAACAAGTAGTTTCGCATTTTGCAGTGTTTAATGCAAATCTGATAGCTGGTAATTTCTCAGACCATAAGGCATGGTTGTCACCTTCCATGATGGCCAAACGAGGTTTCAAATCTCAGTTTTTACGTTCAACAAGATTTGCCTGTGAATGGTAAACAGAAACTAAACTTTGATTAATATTTAATGTGTAACACAACTGTTGTATGAGGGTACTAACAAACTGTGTACCATTGTCACTTATGAGATGACGTGATAATCCATGTCTTAAGAAGACTTCATTGAGTAGTGTTAAGACATATTCTTTAGCATTTGCTTGCTTAAATGGGAATAACTCTAGCCATTTTATTGTGCAATCTTCAACGATGAAGATTCACTTCATACCTTCACTCGTTTCTGCTAAGGGTCCAAAAAGAGCGATAGTTATACTTTCTAAACGTTGAGCAGGAATAATAATAGGCTAATAATAGACTACAATATATTGTCTGTAATAGTCCAGCAGGTTTTTGGTTCGTTGCCTTATATCTGATGCAATCGGCCCAATTTTTGACACATTCGGTAATAAATTTTCTCATACCTGTCCAATAATATTTGGATATATTCTGGAAAAAGTTCCATGAGCTCCACAATGAACAGGTGTAGGAGCATCATGGCGGAGTTTTAAAATTTTTCACTTTCATGAAGTGGGACAACTAACTTAATTTCTTCCCCTTCAGAGTCTGGAAAGTAACGAAAGAGTACTCCTTGATTTAAGACGTATCCTTTTTGTGTCCAATTTGTGAAAACAACACTTTTGTTTATATCCTCAAAACAATCTAAGATCTTTTTGAGTTCAGGATCTTTCAACTGTTCGTTTCTAAATTCAGCAACTGTTCGTGATGGGACATCAATAACGATAGTTTGTAATTCACAAGTGTTTTCATCATTGCATTCAGGTCGAGAAAGCATGTCAGTCATGACATTGTATTTGCTTGGAAAATAATCTATTTTCAAGATGTAAGATTGAATTTGAAGTACCCATCTGGCTAATCTTTCACTGGTTGACGATAAAGTCATTAACCTCTTTATGGGCTGATAATCAGAGGCGACTGTAATATCTGCACCCTCAATATATCCTCGAAATTTATTCAAGGCCCAGACAACAGCCAAAGCTTCTCTTTCAGTTTTCGTGTAATTCTTTTCAGTCGAGCTCAAGAGTCTATTGGCACATTCAATCGATCTTTCACCTGCGATATTTTCTCCTTGTAGAAGAACTGCACCTAAGGCGTAAGCAATCGCATCCGTTCGGATAATAAAAAGTTTCGTAAGATCAACTTGCTGCAATATTTCTTCTTCTTGCATACAGCCGGCCACCCCGCCACCACTGAACGTAGCAATATCGACAGGATTAGTTGTGGTCGACTGCAACTTGCTTCAATACTGGCGGGGTTACATAACATTGCTTGAGAATTTGAAAGGCTTGTTGCTCTTGTTCACTCCATTTCCAAACTTTTTTTTGTGAAATTGCTAAAGGGTCAAGGAATATCTGAAAAATTTATGATGAATTTCCTGTACCATGAACAAGTCTTCAAAAATGATTGTAACAGTTTAACATTTCTTGGACATGGAATGTTTTGCATTGCTGCAGCTTTTCTTGATTTACTTCTATTTCTTTAGGAGTTATCCACAGTCCAAGATATTTTATACGAGCCCATGCGAATTTGCATATTTCTCTGTCTACATATAATTTAAATTTTCAGAGTTTTTGGAAGATCAACTTTAAGTCTTGAATATGCTGTTCAAAAGTTTAGGGCAATACAAATATATCATCTAAATAAACAAGAATATTCACTGTAGGGAGCCCATTTCGGAATTGGTCCATAAGTCGTCGAAAAGTTGCTGGGGCGTTTTTAGGATCAAAAGGCACTCTTTTGCATCAAAGCGTACCGAAAAGGCATACAAATGCAGTTTTGTCCCAATCAGCAGGATTGATTTCAATTTGGGGATATCCAGTTTTTAAGTCAAGGATAGATATAAAAGCAGCGGATCTTGCCTCATGTAATAATGTATCCATAACTGGGAATGGATACTTGTCTGGTTTGGTTTCAGCATTTGATTTACAGTAGTTTACACACAATCTGATAGTTCCATTAGGTTTGGGCACTAAAGCTACTTTGTGTTGCATAAGGAGATCCGCATTCTTCTATAATATCTTTAGCTAAAAGTTCGTTAATTTCTTTGTTTAAGAGCTCTTTCTGTTTTGGCAACAATCTGTAAGGCGTAGATGCAACTGGTGAGTGGTCATCTGTGTTAATGAAGTGTTTTACATAAGGAGTTGTCTCTCCTCCTAGTTGGAAAATATCATTTTCATCAAGCAAAGCAATTAAGCGATTTCTAGACTCTGTATCACAATTCTGTCCTTCTTCTCAGCGTAAACAAGGACTATTAGTCTCAGGGGCGACAAAATTGTTTTGTACTAAACTATCATTTGTAATTGAACTTGTCGGACAAGACTACTAATATTTTCGATAGGACTATTTCTAGTTAAAGGAATATCTTTAGCAAAAGATATTTTGAAGTTCAGTCTATCACCAAAATACCAGAAATTATTTTTCATATCCATCACAATTCCTGATTTTCTCAAAAAGTCAACTCCTGGGAGAGTGCGATTACCTTTAGCAAGCGAAAGAAAATGTAAATCAGTGCGAAAATTTCGACCAAGCACTGTGATCAGCACTGTGGTTTTTTAAACAACTGATATGGATTGTTGAAAATCTGCCAAAAAGATAGCTAAGTTAATTTCTGTGAATTGCTGTCCACGTTTCTTTAAAAAATTAAACATCAGATCTCCGCCAACTACTGATTGACTCCTATGTCAGCACAAATTGTTCCTGTAGATTCATATATTTCATTGGGAAGTAAGGCTACTGGAGAGGTAAAGCAAGTAAGCATATGTATTACATTAACTTGAGTATTGTCTTTCTTTCATGAACAATTTGGATATTTCGATTTTATAAATCCGGGATAAGCACAACAATAAGCAGAATTTTCTACATGCCTTAATGACCTGTTGTTTGAATTAGAAATAGTAATGGTGTGAGTACACGAAGGATCTTTCTCAAATTTTGTGAATTTAGTTTTCTTGAAGTTCTGCCAGTATTTCTTGAAAATTTCGGTTTGTAGAATTCTTGAGACTTCGGAGGTTTTACTAATTTTTGATGAGGCGACTTTATGTTTTCATAAAAATCCAGCTATTCAGCTAACAGGTCAGGATCAATGAGCGTTTCCCAACTATCTAAATAATGATTTTTATATTCTAAAAGACATTTTTTTCTTAATTTGATCAGCAAGGATTAGATCTTTTAATTTGTCGAATAAATTAATTTCCTGTTCATTGAGCCAACCTTCAATGTAAGTTCAAAGCTAGAAAAAGGAATCTTTCCAAGTGGAATCATCACGTTTCTGATTGTCGACTAAAAAGAATTCTAAATCGTTCTGCTGTCAGCTTAAATCTTTGTAATAATGTTGTAAGGATAGTCCTTAAACATTTCTTCAGGTTCTCTGGTTATTAATTTACTTACATCATTTTGAAATATACTTATTAAATAGGATATCCAGTAGTCATCAGATATATTTAAAAGCTTCATCTGTCTTTCAAACATACTTAAAAAATGAGATGTCATCTGTTTCAGGGCGACACGTTGGTAATATTGTTTGTAAATTAAATCGGTTTGGAGTAGACTCAATATGATTAAGATTTGACAGAGCTTAAGATTTTCAAGCTCAAATGCTCTTTCCTCAGTTAGTTTTTCTGTTTCCTCTAACTTTTTCCGTTCATCAACGGTGTGGTTGAATGTATCTGTCAATGTTCATAAAACTGTTTATCCATAAAGAATACAGAGTCAGTTGTTTTATCATGTCGATCAATTATTTTATCTTGAGGTGTTATATCTAAGCCTGATTCCAATGCCACATTATAGAGATCAATTTTTTTCCCTTTAGATAGAAGAGCCATTTTTCCTACTAAATTATTAAAATGAAATGCGAAGTTAAACAAGAAAATTAGATTATGAAGAAATAGTTACACACCTACCCTCTCCTTTGAACATACATAAAAATCAATAAAATTGACAGAATACAAATTATTCAACCCTTCATTTTTTAAGAATGCTAAAAATTATAATCAGGTAGAAAATAATATAATTTTTAGCAAATATCACTTTATGCATGGTTTTTTTTTTGTGATGTAAGCATCGCATTAAGACAGAAATTAAAATCTAAGTATTTCAATTGTTAATTTTACGTACAAGCACATTTATAAAAAATTAATAAAAGATGAGAAAATACAACAAACAATTGGTATTATTAAATTTGAGTTAAATGCTGAAGAAGAATTATCTTTAAAAAATCTTAACCATAAACATAACATTCTTAGAATCATAAATAAAATTGTACTCTTATACGATTGAAAAATGGTATATGCTGAATCATTACTTTGAAAACAAAATAAATCCGGACAATTTTTCGTAATACAAAAGATAAATATGATAAAAAGAAAACATATTCAATACTTGTTTAGACTGATCGTTTTGGGAGCGATTCAGATAACGAATACTTAATAAATCTTGGCGCGTCGTCAAGGACACATAAAATGATATTTAAATGAGAGCAAAGTTTCAGTTTCGGTTTGAAAACTTACTGAACAAGAAATACCTTAAGTACGATAAATTAATTTGTGCTTAAATAAAATACAGAAATACTTCAAAATTACTATTTAGAATACTGTAAAAAGAAATATATATTCTTATGCATTTTCAATGATTGAAATTAAATATCAAAACAACACAGATATTTCAATATATAAAATAGCAACGATGAATATGCTGTCAAAAAATTATTAAATATTAAATAGTATAAAAACATTTCACAGATGTTGAAGAATCTCGGTATATTCAAACATGATGGAATATTTTATTTCAACAAATCAGATGTTGAATGCTGTTTAAGTTAAATAAAACAAAAGTGAAATGCACAAGTATTATGGCACTTATCTGTGACGAACAGGACGACCAAAACAAAACTGATGAATTTTTCTGAGCTGGAATTTTGAAAAACACAACTTTCTTCAGTTGATTCAAATGCCAGTGTTTGCTAAAAATGCAGAAAGAATAAATTATACTCGGTACAGGGGTCGATGTCCAGTACGAGTTAGGATTTAAACTGATTAATATATACTGGAGTATTCTTTTGAAAATCAACGACGCAAAGAGGGCAGACGCTGATTTATTTTGAGGACTGGATGTCAGGACGACACATTTCCTAATTTGCTGCGGGCAGGAAAATTTTCTTGCCATCGTGAGGACGACTTTAATTTCATCATTTCACTGGAACACAACGATGAACCATACTCAGGATGAGAAAAAGGATGACATTCAGAAATTCTTTTCGTTAGGATGCCAATGGGATGGCGAGAAAATCTTGTAATGGCCGGGACGACTTCACTTTTATTTAATCACTTCATAGGAACACAAGGATGAACTACTCCCGGAGTGGGAAAAATTAATGTGTTAGGATATCAGACACGTATCAAAATTTCATTTTTGTTGAGCACCAATGTGGTGACGCGAAGTTTTCTTGTGATCGTCGGGACGACGCACTTTGGGTCCATTAGAAATTATTTTCCATTGTGTGCCATTGTGGTGGCACGAAATTTTTCTAGTGATTGCCGGGATGACTTCACTTTCGTTTCGACAGAAAAAAATTTATCGTTGGGCGCCATTGTGATGGAATGTAGATTCTGTGCAGGAAGTAACAGGACTTATGTTTTCAGGAACATTTCTTTAATAACAACATTCACACACTGAACTAAGACACAAGACATTTAAGCGCGCAACTTATCAGTATAGTATCGCATCTCATTCTGATTACACTCGCAATGGATAATGGGATGGCATATGGGACAGCCTATCAGGCATCACCATCTAGTATCCAAAATAGAAGAGTTATGTAATTGCTACATATTTAAATTTCCTCAAAGGACAGTGAAAAACAATACAATGGATTTCATGCGACAATGAAAAAAGATAGAAAAATTATCTTTTTCAAAAATTTTTTTTAAATAAATCCATCTTATTACAAAGATTAAATGGCAAATTTTATCAGTTTTTCTAGTTGTATTTCACTTGTAATCAATTTTGGTTCATTAGAAATTATTTTTCATTGGGTGCCATTGTGGTGGCGCGAAACTTTTCTAGGGATTGCCGGGATGACATAGAGCTATAATTTTAGCATTAAAATCACATGGTAAATTCAACTAGCTAATTTTGTTTTAGAATTATTGAGTTTATACACGCAAGGATAAATAGACATTTAAAAATATTTGTCGGACTTCCAGACGCCTAAGAATGTGCATTGATTAGAATTTAAATTACAGAAAATTAATTAAATAATGTAATAAAACTAACGTAATACAAAATTTCTTTTCACATTTTGCGATCATTGAAAACGGTTGTGTTTCAATACAAGAATGATTTAATAGTTCAAAATCATAATTTCAGTTACCAAAAAATGAAGATAATTCTCATTATTATTGAGAGAAAATCCCTTTTGTTTAGCATTGATGTTATATACTTTTCACATGTCTGTTCGCTTCATTGGAGGTTCCACTTATCAGTTTTAAAACCAGTTGAGGCAGACATATATTTCCATTCGGAAATTTCAACCAATAAATGCAATACTAAAAATACTACGATATTTTAATTAATAAAAATACTTCAGGTTCATTTAGTCATATATCAAAAATATTCTAAACACATTTGCATTTTAAATAAAGAAAATTCAACAACTATAACTTATAAAACATTTAGTTTCCTTGTTTTAGGCCATTCAAAGACCACTTCGAGTAGACTTTATGATTTAATGTTTGATCTTCAATGTGGCCATTCAAATAATTTTGTAATGTTCTAAAACAGCTCTATTTTATGACAATTGCTTTTTATAATGAAATTTAAAATTGTTTTTAATCCAGCTTTATATCAAAATTTGTTTTCAGTTAACTAGAGTGAAATAGCTGATTAAAAAACTTGGGCGTTGCTCTATTTGATTAATTTGAAATAAAATTAAAATCGATCATATATAAATACATCTTATGTGAAAAAACATTCAGTACTTCATTCACTGGAGATCGCTCTTCATATCTTTACCCTTAATTATTCCTTTCAAGTTTTATTTGTATAGGAAACATATTTTCCCAAGATAATGTGAAGGAACTATGAACTAAAGATAAAATAAGGCGGCGGCTTTGAAGTTGATTTATTCTGGCAGCTTTTGATTTGCTCAAATTGATTTCGAAATTTAACGCGGTCTTCATAATTCTGCCATCCAGGAAGCAGAATGGTTTACAGCTTCCTCAATGTTGAGCTAAGAATTCAAGTTTATTATGTAAACCTTTTTTTATTTTTCTCCCAAATTACTCTTTCGTATTCATGACCCATTAGTAATATTACATCAAAATAATTATAATTAGTCCGCTCAGTGAGATGAGCCTTATAAATAAGAATGTAATACCAAGCTAATGGCTAAAAGTCTTTTAAGTATCGCACTAATAAATTGCATATGTATTCGTGATGTCGTTTAAATGATGTAATATCCTCTTAAAACTTTTTACCGGATGCAGCTAGAGCAATTAAAAACGTACAACGAAGTTAGTATTCATAAAGCTGTTTTTAAGTTTATTGATTAAGGCAAAATAGCTCTTATTAAAACTGTTTATATCATTTAGCGCTTAAAGGACAATATATCAGGTATTTTAGAAGCAGGACTTTTTGTAACAAATCATGGGCCCATAGATTTTATTGTTGCTGTTGTCAATTTGGAAATAGAAGAAAAATAGATTTGATTGTAGAAGATAACAGATACTTCTAACAAAAATTTCATTTCCGCAGATTTTCATCGGACTTCATTTTTAATTGAAATTCAAATGAAAAAATCCAACAGATAGGAAGTATTAAAGATCGCTATTTCTATTGATATCTCCTGATTCTGATTAATTATTTTATCTTTTTAATATTTACCGTGACTGCTTTGAAAAATTTCTGTATCATCGATTTTTATCATTTTTTATGAAGTCATAAATTGTTATGCTTTGAAGACTCAATGTCTTTTTTTTTTTCAATCTAATACTATAATACGAGGAATAGTTGCCGAGTCGAAAATCGCCCCAGAATTAATAAACTCCGGTAAACTTGGGGGGGGTCTGGGGTTTTTGGCCACGAGGAATCGATTGGCGCCGGTTTTGATGCGCTACGGTCGAGCAGTTCGGAGTTACAGATAGGATATTTTCAAACTTTATTAGTTCGCCATAATGGTTACTTAAATTTTCAAGCGGTAACGTGCTGCCATCTATAGCCAATATGGCGAAATAATAAAGTTTTATGTTTATGCTGTTATAGGTTTATAATACGTTTCTTATGTATGTATATATGTTTGGTTTTTCTAAATAAATTTGTCAAAAATATTGAACTTACCTTTACTTCTTTACCTTTACTTTACCTTTGTATAGAATAGTTCCCTTTCCAAACTCTAACTTTGTTTAGAATAGTTTACAATGGTGCACGTTAACCGGTTATCTTTTCACCAATGGTTTCACAAATTTTCTTATGGCATGTATTGTTTTGATAAATCACAATTGAAAATTTAAATCTTCGAGTTAGCTTCGATACCTGTTTTCTCCGAGCGGAGCTCGGTCACCCGCTGGTTAGAAATAATCATATCTTTGGTCAATTTTCCCTTTTTTTAGGGGTAAATCATTACAAGAAAGATAAGAGTGCTCCCGAAACTTCCCAACAGATTATTTTGAATGTATTCAGTTCCAACTTATAATTTATTTATTATTCTGAATCGCAGTCGTATAAATGATTATTTTTGTGGTTTTAAAAGACATTTAAAAATATATTTTATTCATGGATTTGTAACCGACGAATACTTTAATGATAACACAAGCGAAGAAACATTTGAGAAAATATAACTTAAGCATAATAATCTATTAAATAAAATAGCTGTACAAAGCCTTCTAGATTATTCAGATACGTTAGTTGTTAAATTGGATCTTTCATGCTCACCAGAACGTGTAAAAGAAATGAAATAATTTATGCATTTTTATTTTTTGTATATTTTTTGAACATAAGTGTAAAAGTAATTAAGATTTGTTTGCCTTTGTTTTTATGTTAATTTTTAGAAAACAAAATTAATAGATATTATTGCAATCATTATCCTCTTATGTATTAAAAATTTTTATTAATTAAAAATTAAATCTCATATCATCTAAAAATGCTGAAAAATGGATGTGGAAATTTTTTAACAAAAATATTGAGCTATGGAATATTATTTATTTTAGTTATTTCAATAGATTTGTAAACATATATTTTTTGGTTAATATATATTATATTATTAAATAAGAATTTATAAATTACATATTGTAACTGATAATTGGAGAAAAATACCTTACTTTTTAAAAATATTTACTTATGTAAAACTTATAATTGTGGCCAGGTTTACTAAATACAGTAGGCAGATGCAAAATCAGCTATGCTCAGAATCGGAGATATTTTAAAAATCTGATTTTTATTTCTATTCTAGAATCTGGAAAATATTATAATCTTCTATATCTCATCTTTATTGTTTAAAATTGAAATCATAAGTTTTATTTCAGGACCAAATTCTCTCTGATTAAATGCGTTTTAAATAATAAAGAAGTCAATTGTAAATAAGTAAGTCCTTGTTCCTGAAAAAAGAATGTTACGAGTTTGTTGCGCTAATTCAAACCTCTTTCTTCTAAAGCCATTATCGTCAAGAAGAAAAGAAAATTAGGATTATAATTCATAAAATATGTGACCTCAATAAATCGAGAAGACTTTCTAATATCTTATCTTCACACTTTTCTCACTTGTTCTTAATGATAAAGAAAAAATATCTTTCATATTTATAAAAAATATCTTTTGGTGTTTTATATTTGGGTACTTCATTAATTTATGGAACCAAATAAAAATCACTTTTTTCGGAAGCAAATGTAAAGAATCAGAAACAATTTTTTGTTCCATGTCTTTTATGATTCATCACAAGCGTTGAAAAAATTGGTTGAAGCATTCCTTTTTTAAACTGAGAACATTTCTTTCTGTTTTTATTCGCGTATTGCTATTTCTTATCAAATAAGATACTATTTTTTTACTAACATTTTGGTATTCTGGTATATAAACAAAATGATAACTTCTCAATAATATTAATAATCAATTTTAAGTTTTCATTATACGGTTTTTTTCGCGAGTTTATTTTAGGTCTTAAATTAATTTCATCATAATATCATTATTGTTTTCTTTTTTGGAAGAATAATCATATTTGCGTAAACTTATGAACTAATTTAACATTTAATTATCATATATTAATTATTTTGTATTAATTAAATATTAGATAATATAGTGTATATATTGATAAGTTATAGAGTATCTTTCTGACAAGCAATGAATTTAAAATTATTTATTATGTCCACAATCATTTGCATGTATTTTATATATAATTTCTAAATTTTCAGTCTTGAGAGTAAAAATATTACATCTGAGTAAATCCATGATCATAACTCTCCAAAAAAATTTAGAATCGTATTAGCTTCACTATGGGGGGCAAAGGTGATGGTACCTCAGGTGCCAATAATAGGACACCCCATGGATACAAAACATTAGTGATTCCATGCCACTTTTTAGAGAAAAATATCACACACACAAAAAAGATAATGTTATGACTTTGGTCCTATTTGCTCTTGATAATCCGCTGGTGACGAATTGGGGCGAATAACAATATAATTTCCCAAGCGTCATTTACCCTCGATTCGCCACTGAAACCTGATTTAATTTTGAAATTCGTTGAGCATTTTACGAGAGTAAAAAAATTGTAATGTCATAATTTAACGTAAGACGCCCTTCTGTTACAGAAAGTCATATGGCAATTACATTTATTTTACTTACTAGCCGCCTTTGGCGAACAGCTGGTTCGCCATGAGTAACGTGTTCTAAAATTTCCAATAAAATCATATATTTTTAGCCAAAATTCAAGAAATAGTTTAAGTTTAAAGATTCAGTAATTAGTAGTTAAAGAGTCGGTAACTTTATTCGGAAAAACTTTTTGAGTTTAATGTTCTAATAATTTATCAATTATGCTTCCAAAATATTAAAAATGTTTTTTTCGGTGATATTGCCAAATTGTTAAATATGTTTTTTAAAGAAAGTGAAAAAAGGAAAAAAGTATGGAATTAATGATACAGATATTGCAAACGATTATAGAAATTAATCGATTTGCAATTTTTCAATGCATATTTTGTCAATATGCATTGAATTTTCATGGGATTTCAATGCATATCCTGTCTAAATTCAATCAGGTTTACTGTAAATAAAGATAATTTATGGAATTAATGTTATAAATATTGCAAACGATTTCTTAGAATCCTTTGCCTTGCATTTATTTTTATAGAAAATATAACACTTTATATTTATGTTATTTTATCCAGTCATGTGCTGAAAGTTGTATTTCTTTAGATTTGATTTGCGATGATAGTTGCTGTTTTTTTATTTGAACTTCCGGCATTGTTTTATTTTATTTTATCCAGTCACGTGCTAAAAAAACATGGTTAAAATATTTCTTTAAAAATTCGTTAAAAATAGAAGCTTGAGTTATACATTAAAACACTGATACTATTAGAAAGCTAATTTTTTTATCTTTAAATTGATATAAAAATCATGTTTGTGCAATGATATTTTCGGAAGTTATTGTGGAAAAACGTCGAAATTTCGCTTAAATTTTAATTAATTCAAATTCTAATTAAAAATTCGAAAAAAGGGTTCCGAGGTGCACATTCCCAACCTCCAAGGTATACATGTACCAAATTTGGTAGCTGTAGGTCCAACGGTCTGGCCTGTAGAGCGCCAACACACACACACACACACACATTCAGCTTTATTATAAGTATAGATCAGTGATTCCCAAAGTGGTCTATATCGACCCCTAGGGGTCTACGTCAGCGAAAAAAAAATTTGGGGGTCCATGAAATGAAAATGGGGATCCACGATAGTAAATCTCAACACATACACTGATAGTACCTATTTATTCACATCATACTATCTTATAATATCCAAACATTTACATTATTCATAAAAGTACCTATGAAGTAAAAAAATGTTTATATATGTTTATAAAATTGTGTAAGCTGTAGGGTGTTGGTATTCGATTTGTGATCACAACACGTTTTGAACCCGTAAAAACCCGAGAGTCGCAGTCTCAGAGCTTCGCTACCTTGCACTGACTTGTTCAATTCGTCACTCTATAAATACTAATGTGGGACAAATACGTTTATTCGTTTACTGAATATTGAAAAGGAAAGCTGTAAGAAAATATTTTTAAAAATATAAACAGATAGTATATCACATAAATTATAGTGAGTCAGTGTTATTTTGTTTGAGAGTGCTAGAGAAAAGTAAGTACATAAATTTTTTTATTAAAATTTACTTTTGTACTCGTAGTTAGCAAAGATAAATAAATTACGCCAATCAAGACTTTAGTCATAAGTAGTTTAAAATTCAATCATGCAAAATTACACGAGTGCTCCTCAATAGTTTCTTTTTAAAAGTTTTAGCAATCGGTATTATAATTACAGTGCAATCTCCGTAATTCGAGCTAATTCTTGCAAGAAGATGTTCGAATTATGGAATATTTTCGGAAAAATCAAAAAATATTTTGAATATACAGCTGCTGTATTTTCTGTCTTATTTAAATAATTTTATTTTGCCCATAGATGACTGATGCCATGTCCAAATCTAAAAAGAAATGTAGACAGTACAGTGTTGATTATTTGAAATTTGGCTTCATTCCATCATTGGCGGACAAAAAATTGCCTATGTGCCTTTTATGCAACAAAGTTTTGAACAATGACGCCATGAAACCATCTAAACTGCAAGATCATCTGAGAAGATGCCACCCTGATAAAACAGAGAAAGATTTGAAATACTTTCAAACACTCAAAGATGAACTTCAAAAGAGACCTTCACTGGACAGAATGTTTGCTTCGACGTCACAAAGAAATGATGATGGTTTGCGGGCGTCTTACAATATCTCGTTACTTATAGCAAAATCCGGAAAACCGCATACTATCGGAGAGAAGTTAATTTTGCCAGCCGTTGAAGAGGTTTTAAAAACTGTTTTACACAAACCTGCATCTGATATCATTAAAAGAATTCCCTTAAGCAACAATACTGTTGAAAGACGTATTGATGAAATGGGTTCTGATATTGAAAGCTTCTTATGTAATTATTTGCAAGCGACCCATTTCTCTATACAACTGGACGAGTCACCTTTACCTGATAATACAGCATTATTATTGGCATATGTTCGTTTTATTATGAATCAAGAAATCCACGAAGAACTGCTCTTTGCAAGAACTATGATAACCGACACTAAAGGTGAATCAATATTCCATGTTTTGAAGGATTATTTCATTGAAAAAGCAATTCCTTTATCAAATATAATACCAGTAGCTACAGATGGAGCTCCTGCCATGGTTGGACGTTATCGTGGATTTATAAGCTATTTAAAACAAAATGTGTCAGGGGTGTTAGCAATACATTGCGTCATCTATCGACAACATTTAGTTGCTAAAAATTTGAGTGTTAGATTGCATGAATCACTTCATTTTGTCATTGATGCAGTAAATCGAATCCGAAGCAACGCGTTGAATACGCGGTTATTTGCGCAGTTGTGTGAAGCAAATGACGAACACTTTCATCAATTACTCCTTCACACTGAAGTACGCTGGCTGTCGAAAGGCTCATGTTTGACAAGATTTTTTGCACTTTTTGAGACTATTTTAGAATTTCTGGATACTAAAGATAAAATTTTAAAAGAAAATTTAATGAAGAGGAAAACAGACATTGCCTATTTAACAGATTTGTTTACAAAATTTAATATGGTTAATTTCAATTACAAGGCGACAGTTTAAATTTGATTAAAAAAAAGTCCATCTTATCAGCGTTTCTTGCCAAAGTTAAACTAATGAAGCAAAATATTGGACGGGGTGAATTTTCTCAGTTCCCCAATTTGTCACAGACAAGCTGCCAGGAAGACGACGTTTTAACTTACGTTCAACATTTAAATGCCCTCCATTCAGATTTTGAATCTAGGTTTGAGGATATTTTGACTATGGTTATACCACCATGGATAATTAATCCATACAGTGACATAGAAGAAACAAATGTCATAATACAAGAGGAACTGACAGAACTAAGAACAAACGAAGAACTTAAGGTTCAGTTTAAAAACGGATATCAGCAATTCTGGCTTCTTTGCAACATACCCGTTACTTATCCCGTATTATGGAATATAGCGAGGACATTTTTAATCTCCTTTCCATCGTCATACCTAGTGGAAAAGGGGTTTAGCGCTGTTACTAATCTCTTAACGAATAAAAGAAACAGACTGGACATCATTAGCCGAGGAGATTTAAGATTAACCCTTACAAAATTGACGCCAAATGTTGATAATTTATTGTTAAAGCATCAGGCTCATCCTTCTCATTAAAAATATTGACTTTTTGCTTATGTTAGTTTGTTTTATGTTTATTTCATGTTACATAGATTTTACATAACAGATATGAAATTTTATTTTGAGTAGTATAAATTTAAATTCAATTAATAAATGTATAAATTAACATGTGTTTTTACTTTAAGTTTTTAACAGTAAACTTCACTACAGTTAGAAATTTACAGGAAATCTATATCAGGTAAGTAGGGGGTCTATTCAATACGGAAAAACATGGCAAGGGGTCTACGACACAAAAAAGTTTGGGAAACTCTGGTATAGATGAAACCTTACAAAACGTAAAACATACATATATGTCAATAAATCGATGGCACGTTTGATAAATAACAAATATATCAACTATCATCAAATGTTTTATTCTTAATGTTGCATTCTTCTTTGTTCGGGGCGACCGGTGTTTGACAACAACCCCGTGTGGTTTAACCCCTCTTTTGGCGCATAGTTCAAAAATCGCCAACTTACCAAACATGGTCTAGCGTCGTATTTTTTGCAATCCAGTCATAGCCCTTAATAAAGCCAAAAAATAATAAGGTTGCCAGACAACATAAAATGATAGTTTTGTAGCATTATCATCAACTTGGCAAGGAGGGAGGGTTAAACTACGGTTCACCTCTTATTTGTATAATATCCTCATGGGCCTAATCATAATAATTGAAATAATCATATCTCTTTTAATGATACATTTACAAAATAATAATTTTACTATTCTTCGAAAAACTTTAATTTCATAGAACAAATTAATCTTTTGTGTCGTTATAACGTTTTTTTTTCTAATTCTGCATACAAATTTAAAAATATCCCTGAGGAAGAAATATTTTAATTTTTCAATAATTAATGTAATCTTTTCTACGTAATTTTAATACATTTGTCAGCACAAAATGCCCAACAAAATTCTTACGATGTTTTCATGATATTGTATGACATTGAAAATAATGAAAAAAATTGAATACGCAGAATAAAGTAATGTATTGCATTAAATTTTAACAAAAAATATAGGAAGCTTAAATAAAGCAGCAAAATTCTTTAAAAAAATTAAGAAAATAAGTGATGTTCAATTCAAGAATATACTGGCAATTTCTTAACATAATCTGAAGAAGCACAAAAATTATGCTCTCAAAATGTTTTATGACAACCTACAAAATATTATGAGAGGTATCTGTACCGAATTTTCGCCACTAGAGGGCACACCTATAACAGGCTTATTAGTAAAACAATGCAAGTTCGTTTTGAATCTATTTGTCGTGTGATGTCCTGAGGTGTGCGTGAAAAATAAATGTCTGTGAATGCGTTAAAATTCGTATCGTCTTTTATCGTATTCGAAACCTGAACATTCGCAGGAAAATATTGATGCATCAGCATGGAAAAAAAACATCTAAAAAATGCATATAATAACTTCTTTCACGGCATCTGTTCTTTAAAGATGAGTTGATATCAGCAACAGATTTGTTTTAAATGCTATATTAAAAAACGTAACTGTCAGTTCTCACTTAATGTATAAATATATATTCTATTATTCTCTTTTCTTTAACATTTAATTTAAATCCAAATTAATTTCTAAAGTTGTATATTAATTTAGCCCATATCAAAGTTATTCTAAAATATTCTCTTACTTCCTCATCCGATTTTACTTTCTCTACTTAATTGATTCAAGAGAAACTTTGCAAATTGCTGAATCAGCTAAAAGTGGAAGCTGATCCAACGCTGTGAGTGAAATAATAAAATTGCCGACCGAAAAGAATACTTTAAAAATAAAATATCCCTGTTTCCCTTGCCTCTTTTGGTATGTGCACCAGACATCCCTATGAGAATTTTAATCATATCTTAGTACTATAAACAATATTTTCCCTATCAAAATATGGTATAAGAAACAAGGGAAATTAATTTCTCCCCTTTTCTTCACGTCTGCTTATAAATATGCATGCCTGTTTCTGGAGATGAAATAAAGCGAATTTAAAAATGAAAAGTCTTCTTCGAACCGCAATCTACTTCCAAACTTTTAAATCTTTACATGTATGTATATACTTGTATGCATATGTAGTATATATAATTTTTAGACTAGCAGCTATTTTTCCATTTCAGAAACAGTTAACGAGGATGTCAGATAGTGACATTTAGTAAAAAAAACTATGCATTCAGTTAAAGAATTTTTTTTGTTATAAAACTGTGCTGCCATCTATTTTTAGTACCATTAAACATATATTTATGGATGTTATTAAAAATATATTTAAATAAAGTATTCACATTTATAAATAATAAGTTAACCGAGTATTTTATTTATTAAAAATATAAAACAAATTTAAAAAAGTTAAAGGGACCCAAGCAAAATGTCATTGATAACATTGAACAAAATAAGTATATTTTAATTGGTTTTGCAACTTTTCAGTATATATTTTTAAATAAAAAAATCTTTATAAAATACAATTTATCAGTGCATAAAAAATACTATAATTACATTCCTTAAATTGGCAGTCCAAAAATTAACCCTACCCTACTTCAAAAATTTTTGCTAGAACACTAAATATCAATAAAATGGAGATAAAATTTGTGATTAAAATTAAACAAATCTAGTTTTGAGTTAATTTGGCTCATTTTACTACTAATCATTATAACAAATGACAAAATGCCATCAATTAAATTTCTCTTCAATTGCATCTGCACTTGTAATAGAAGATGTGGAAATGAATAAGCTGATGCAAATTGAACAGGACATTAAAACTTATAAAACAAAGAATTTCTAAACAATATCAATCTAAAAAAGAATATATTATACTGCATATCTAAAAAAATTTTCGATGGAATATTATATCTGTTTCATTGCATTTAAATTTGTATAATACTGTATTTTTTGTTTTGTAACATTTATGAACGTTTTTAAGATTTAAAAAAATGAAGAAAAGACACAATCTGTTTTAACATCTTAACTTGTCATGCCTTTGCTTCATATCTGCATAGAAAATCCGTTTTGCAAACTTACATATTAAGATTTAATTATCTTCTGGAATTGTATTTCGAAATAAAACATAATATGCAAATGTTTCTATGCTTCTTAATAGCA
The DNA here is from genome assembly GCA_026543055.1 of Argiope trifasciata. Classification (NCBI taxonomy): domain Eukaryota; kingdom Metazoa; phylum Arthropoda; class Arachnida; order Araneae; family Araneidae; genus Argiope; species Argiope trifasciata. The sequence continues at coordinate 1,981,776 of JAPMOQ010019505.1, forward strand.
TCAATAAAATAGCACATTTCTGAATAAAAAAAATATTATCTAAGTAGTTAATAAAAGAATAAGCCAGGAAAGGTGTTTATAAATATTTTACTATATATATAAATAACAGTCATAAAAGAAAAACAAATAATAATAATAATAAAAGTAGAGAAGAAACTTTACCTTTAACGAAATAATATGTCTCAAACAGAATAAAGTAGTTTTATGAAATCTATCAACAAATCTCTAAATTCAATAAAATAAACAAAACCGACAGCTTTTCTACAAAAGAATTTTATTTATGGTTCTGCATATGCGTATAAAATTAACAAGAATTTCAAGAATATTTATATGAGATCAGTAGAATTCAAAAAGACATTAATGAATTTATGTCTATTTACAGAGAAATCATGCTTTAATAGATTAAGAAAATTTTTTAAAAAATCATGTCTTCAAATTTTATAGATGAAATCGTGGTATTACGACGATGTTACGTTTTCTTTCATATCAATGGTTTCATTTTCTGATGATTTTTTCATGAAGTAACGAGCAATTGGAGCAAGGTACTTGGAATCTGCAGGAATTGCATTTTTCTTCCATCCTGAAAAGTAAGGTATTTTGAAATTTATGAAAAAGAACGTATAAATCAATGATGGTATTAATGTCGAAGAATTTTTTTGTTTAAAAATTATCTTTCGATTATTAAGCATTTCTTTATTTGAACTGAAAAGCAAAAAAAACTTAATTTTAATTTATTGAAAGATGCATTTAACTTTAAGAGCAAATTAAGTCCTTAAAAATGAAATATTATTTTTTCATTATAATAAATATAATTTTTAATTTAGCATGGCTGATTTTTAAGTATCTTTTTGCATTTTATATTTTTAATGGAATATTTCTCTGTTGATTTCACCTGTGACCTCACGTATTAAAGATTTATCTTCTCATTGATGGTAAATTTTTAAAACATTTTCTAAAATTAAATATCAAGAATGGAATGATTTTTTAAAATTTTGGTTTCAAATATTTGACATCGGTTTGTAACGAAATTCTTTTAAAAATATTTAATTTTTTCATAATTTCTGTTTGATTTATTTTTAACTAGCCGCCTTTGGTGACCAGCTGGTTCGCCATGATTAATGGGTTCTAAAATTTTCAATTAAATCACATATATTAGCCTTGAAGTAACTCCGGGCATTGATTGACTTGAAATTATTATTTTCTTTAAGACGATGGACTGAAAGTTCTAAAAGAACGCGTTTTCCTAAAAATATTCTTTCATTTTATAAATCAGTCTGTTTTAATGATTGATTTAGAAGACTGATTGACGTAGCAACTTTTATTTCAAATATTAATAAAAATGTATTGTAAAATATGACTCACAGAGCAAAGTATGAAGGAATCTAAAACTCATTATTCATAAATGCATTGTTTGACAAACTACATAAATTGTATTTATTTGCTTCATTTAGATCAAATTAATAATATTAAACAATATATATATACCTATTAATAATATTTTACAAATTGCCCATTGGAAAGGAATTTGAATGCATATCCTGTATAAAGTCAATCCTGTATAAATAAAGATAATTTATTTTCAATTAATGATTTAAATATTGCAAACGAGCATAGAATCCTTTGCTTTGCATTTATTTTTTTAGAAAATATCACATTTTATATTTCTTTTATTTTATTCAGTCACGTGCTAAAAGTTGCATTTCTTCAGATTTAATTTGCGATGATAGTTTTTTTTAAATTTGCACTTCCGTCAAAATGATGGCAACACGGTGATAAAACCTAATTTTTTCCCTTTGACGTGCTCTTGCAGATTTTATAGAAACCTTAGCTTTTCATTTAATTTTTTAGAAACTATGACATTTTATAATGAAAAAAAATATTGAATTAATGATACAGATATTGCAAACGATAATAGAAATATGCCATTAAGTCGGGATTCCAGTGCATATCCAGTCTAAATTCGATCAGGTTTACCGTAAAGAAGATTTATTGATTTAATTATTTAGATATTGCAAACGATTATAGAATCCTTTGCTTTGCATTTATTTCTTTAGAAAATATCTCATTTTATATTTCTTTTATTTTATCCAGTCACACGCTAAAAACATGGTTAATATATTTCTTTAAAAATTCGTTAAAAATAGAAGCTTACATTATAAATTAAAAACACTGATACCGTTAGAAAGCTAATTTTTTAATCTTTAAATTGACATAAAAATCATGTTTGTGCAATAATATTTTCGGAAGTTATAGCGGAAAAACGTCAAAATTTCGCTTAAATTTTAATTAATTTGAATTCTAATTAAAAATTCGAAAAAAGCGCTCCGAGGTGCACATTCCCGACCTCCAAGGTATATATGTACAAAATTTGGTAGCTATAGGTCCAACGGTCTGGCCTGTAGAGCGCCAACACACACACACACATTGAGCTTTATTAAAAGTATATAGATATAGATAAATCATTTTATCTCTAATAAATTTAAAAGCTCTTAATATTAACTTCATTTATTCAAAATTGGACTTTCTTTTCAACTTGATCACTAGAAACCCAATTGCAAATTTGAAACATTTTTAATATCTATTTTAAAAGCGGTCTATTGTGTTTGTATTATTTTGTATTTATTCTTTTACTCCTCAACGAAGTTCAGAAGTAATTTTCCATTAAATTTTTTTTTCTCTTAAGATCAAAACACAGCAAAATATTGAGTTGAATCAAACTGATAATTCGATAATTCAAATCTATTCAAGTACATCTTACAAGTTACAGAATGAATGCTATCATAATAAAAAGTGGTAGTAAGAAATAATTTCTCACTGGAAATTCTTATTCTCAAGTCTTATTTTACAATCGAGTCCTGCTCAGAAGTTTCTTGTTTCTTTTTAACTGATTTAATATTTTATATTAGTCAAATCTTGAATTTCTCTTTTGCCTTAAGGTCAACAACTATTTACAATAATTTGATGAGGCAATTATTTTCTTCCATTTTATATGGAAAATATTCTAGATATCAAGTACATTTCGTGAAAACCATTCATATCCTATTCGGTGCAAATTTCTGTCTTTGCCGAGCCTAGGTCGATATTTACAATTACTGGTATTTAATATTCGATTTGGTGGAGTACGGCCAAATCTGGTACTTGCTTTTTGAAATACAAACTAATTAGCTCGCTTCAATAATTGATTTAGAGCCCAATACATGAATGTCCTGTTGAAACCAAGACTCTGAAATTGCTTTACGATTTTTCTTGTTGAAATTCTGTGTCATAAAAGGATTTTAACAACTGACCTTTTAGTTTTAATCCTTAAAATATTTTTAAGCTTTTATTTCATTTAAAAAAATCGTGTTCATCAATTACAGAAAAATAAAGATAAATTTAAAGAAAGATTATTATTTTCTGGAGTTTTATAATTTTTATTTCATTAATTGGTTTTGATTAGTTACTTCGTAGTAAAAGCCGGGTAAAACTAATCAATCGAGTTTTTGCTATGAGATTAAATGCTTTATAGATATTTTAGTTTTCACTAATTTTAAATAAATATTTTTTTACAAATGAATTAATTTTAAATTATTTTTTTATGTTCAATGGTATTTCAATGGTTCTTATCAATCAAAAATTGCTTGATTACTAATACACTGAAAACCATGCTTTTTACCTGTTGTTAAAACTGCAACAAAGACTACAAATACTGTGAAAAGGAATGCAAAAAATGGAATCCATAAGTAGCTAATTCTGTATAATATAAATGTCGAACTGAAAGAGAAATATAAAATTAGCTAAGCAAGGATTGTGTTTTCCTAATGGCAAGCAATAAAATTTCGAAGCAGTTTTCTAAATATTGTACTTTCGTAACTAAATAACGAAGTGAATAGTTGAAAGCTGCATTATTACGAAAATCGGGGCGAATGTAAAATGAATGTAACTCATCAAATTAGAAAATAATAAAGGATGTTATATCGGATGCTACATTCTAGAAAATACAAAATACAGGTAATAAAAATATAGGTTTTTACTCAAGAATAGCATTTGAAGAAACTCACAACAAAAGCAGGCATCAAATCTTTAATGAAATAATAGTAGTAGTTCTTTCAATAATCGAATTATCTGGTCGATAAATATATAAGTATGCTTTGCAAACAAACCACAGACTGCATGGTGGATATTTATAATTTCGAGTTGTCCAAGGCGACAAACTGAATTCTCAAGAAGAAACTCCAAACCTGGACTCGTAATTACATGACACTGCAACGATTATTGAGAATTTTTTTCATAAATATTTTCAAAGGGAAATGTGGGTTGAAATTCTGTGATTTCTATTATGAAATGCTCTCAAGGAAATAGTTTGAAATGTTTATAAAAGATTTAGTGTATTTAAATATTATATATTTCTATAATGTGCTAATAATATATCATTTTCCTTTCCTTCTCAGATTTCGTAAACAAACATTTTTTAATTCTAAACAATTTATATGTTGTTACATCGCTAAAACATGTTTATTCGTTTCCTATCAGTTGACCCACATCATAAAATTTCAGAATTCATTTTCTAACCTTCAGCTAAAAATGTATCCAACAAAACATTTATTTTCTAGCAACACATTTAAAGTATAAAATAAAATTTTATTTTTAATTGTAGAAATAATTGTATCTCACTTTAAAGAAGAAAGCAGAAATTATCACTGTACTCTACCTCATCAAATTATCTGACAATGACATAGGACACGAGCCGGCGCTAGAACATTCCGTAGGTAGAACATTCGCAGAGTTTCCAAAAAAATCTGTTACGTTTGTATTATTTGAACAGCCTGCTGATTCTAGATGTAGTGCTTCGTTTTTATGGCCACTAAAAATGGCTCCTAAGCCAATCCAAAGAGAAAATACAAATCCGCTCAGAAGTCCAAACATAATAATCTAGAAAAAATTTAAGCATAACTATACAGCTAATTAACATCGTATTTAAATAACGTCATATATGTTTTCAGAAAAAAAGCTTCTTTCACTCTGTTAGATTATTATACTTTTATCATCATGATGATTTCTATTGACAATTAGCGTCTGGTATTATTTGTATGCATTGGTACTCTATAGGATACTATTTGACCTAGAACTACAAATATGTCATAGGCATACTGTGGATGGTAGAGATTTGCACATTGGAAGGATTTTTTTAAATATTGAATTAACAAAAAATAAAGTGAGAGCTTAAAGATTTTCTGCTATACCTTCCAAATTTATAATTGTTCAAGAATGCTCAACTTTATTTTTTAAATATAACAACTTGGCTATAGTGGAATATTTCACTGAATTTTGATAGTTTTTATAACATCATTTTTCATAATTATCAATAAAAGATTTCGTTGCTGCAGTGACATTCCTATCGTTTTGTATAGATTCATCAACAATTTAATGCTTTTAATTTTTTTTAATTACTGAAGATTAAGCAAAGAAATACATCATTTATTATCTGAAAAGTTTACAAGTGTTAAGAAATTAAAGTTTAAGTATCATGTAAAATAATGTAAAATTTTTTAAAAAGTACCTTGAAATTTTTTAGTAGTGCAAGGATGGCATGAATCATGGCTCTATTAGGAAGATTTATGTATGTTGTGATTGGACATAAAGTGGATTGAACTCCCAACGTTAGGGTTCGTAGTCAGATAACATGACCACATGATAATAGCGATCGCAGTCTTTAGGATATTATCTAGCTTATAAAGCATCCATGTTATCTCAGGTTCAATTAAAAATTAAATACATCAACATTGTTTTTTTTTTAATATTTCGCAAAAAGAAATAAAAATGTTCGCAATTTAAGACAAAATGGTGGAATTAAAACAATAATTATTTTCATACAATCCATTAATTTTTAATTTTTTCATTTCCAGTTTTATTTATAGTTAAAATGAAGGTTTTTACAGCTCGAAAATAATCTAAACACTTAATATTCGATTTCATTATAAATAATCATGTCTCAAATTTCTGCAAAACTTAATTATAATTATGCAAATTGGCCCCGAATTTTAAAATTTCGTTCTAAAATTAATTGTTGCACGTTTTAAAATGTATTACTTTATTTTATTTAAACGTATTACTTAAAATTAAAAAATAAACAGCCATTACTTTATCTGTTGCTTTTCTAGTGAGGACACCAATGAGGAAGATGGCAACAGTTGGACCTTCCACCACACTCAAGAATATATGCGTAATCTGGAGGACGCTTTGAAATTTCGATATGAGGAAGCATAGAGAAATACAAAGAATGCCGTAAAATAATGCTGTAAAAACAAATTCAAAGTTAAATACAAAGGTTGATATATTTAGGACATGTAATGGATATTTTTATAGTAATATAGTAGTATATTGTAATTGATATTTTTATAGTAATATAGTAGTATAATAGTATATAGTAAAGGATATTTTTATAATAAGATAGCAAGTATAGTGAATTGATAGCCTAACCTCAATCATATCAAATATTTGGACCATAAAAGTGGCAACTTATGTTGACAATGTTCATTAGGTAACCGTTTAAATATGAAGGCAAGGCATTTTTTTTCCAAGATAAGATAGAACATATAAAATAAAATAAATGCAGAAAACAAAATAAATTTGATATATTCAGTTATGTATAGACATGGTTACTTCTCATCATAAGATATGTATGTGAAGACTTAGAAATTTACCATATCAGTAGACTAATTTTCGATGTCTTCTTTGAAACGCCGTTGTCACCGATGTGAAATGAACTTCAAGGTTTCTGAGAAGCTTCTCAATATTCCCGAAGTTTCACTTTCGAAACAACTCTTTATTTCGTTAAAGAGATGACAATTCCTTATCTCGAAACTGCATTATTGTTGAAATGTGGACAAAGATGGAAGCCTGGCTCAATAGAAGCCTTTGTCCAATGAATTTATCACATGGTTAAAAGAAAAGGGAATTGTCGGAATCCCAAATAACGAAGTGGTTGACCAGAATGTCGAAATTCTAAATGTGGAGAAGGAATAGCTAAAACTTCATTCATATGCTTAAAAAGAAATAAAATTCAAAGAATTTTCATACTAATAAGAAACTTCAAAGGGTCATTAAGGTCCATCTGAAATCACTGATCTAACGAAAATCAAAATCTTCGCAGCGATTATATAGAAAAGTAATCAGGTTTGAATTTAAATTTTGGTAACTAATTCACTTCGTTCTATACATTGTACTTTTTTATGATTTATCATAAATTAAAAAAAAAACCATCTCCTGAAGAATATACATATTGCCTTTATATGTGCCTGTATTTGAAGTTCTCTCTCCCTCACTCTCTGTGTATATATATATATATATATATATATATATGGCGAAACTCTTTATTGAGGTAATACTACGCAACCCTTGGAATTTTATAAGGAATTCCAATTTTTTAGCTACGATGTAGTATCTTGTAGTCTCTATCACACGCTTAGGTGAGAGTTTTTAACCAATATATGGTTATCCCAAGAGCCATAAATGTTCCG
>JAPMOQ010019505.1:1994274-2012546 GCA_026543055.1 Argiope trifasciata
ACAATCACTTAAGAATCCGACATTTCATACGCACCAACCTAATAATATACGCATGCACAGTAAAACAAAATAATTCCAAATGATAAATTTTGTAAACATTATTATTCTTTTGAATTCATAATTCTTTTTAAAAGTAACAATTTCCAATTTCGTACACTCAATATACACTCATTCGCATTCAAAGCTGTGCTTAAACAAGGCGTAGCAGTACGGCGTAAACAAATTTTCAAGAGAGATAGTGACAATGGGAAATCACATAGCAATGCATGGTCAGAAACGTTTTCCTTTCGCTGTGGTGATCATATAAAACATAAAAAAGGAAATACTCGAACTGGATGAGACCGTACTCATCGGTTCGAACTTGTTGCCCCAAAGTCTGATAGGTGCAAAGTATATGATTTTCTTTCATTAAGTATTGCCCCAGCTGTTAGACGAAGCACATGTATCCTTTACTATACTTTTTCCATGTGGTATTAGCATGGTGGAACCTCCGCCCATTAAAACGTTGACGCGACCTTAACGTTGATTAAAAGTTGACCTGAATGCAACGTATGAACGACAGTGAATCGGTCTGGGTGGTTCAAGAGATTGGCTGGCTCGCACGTCAGATTTAACTCTGTCTTAATTTCTTCTTCTGTGGATATGACAAGGCACTAATGCACGATGCTCCCGTTAAAAGTGTTGAGGATATTGTTGTAAACATCATTACAGCTGCTGGGGAAGTCCGGAACACATCCGGTATTTGGACTAACGTTAGATTTTGAATGCACTGGAGATGTGAAGCCTGTATTACGGCCCAGGTTCTTAATTTCGAATACCTCCCTCGATGAAGATAGTTTTTATGTTCTTTTTTCTTAATTTTTTGCTATACTAAGAATAATAAATTTGTTTTCTTATCTTTTTCGCGTTCTTCCTTTCTTGTTGGTGTCGTCAATATCGCGCCAAGAAAGCGTTGGTGACCATGCATTGCTATGTGATTTCCCATAGTCAAAGTGTACTCTATCTCTCCAGAAAGTTTGTTACCTTTGCACAGATGCACGTTGTATGAGAAACTGTTGCACCCCCAGAGTAAGAACAGATTACCAGAACTTACGTCAATTCAAAACTTTGATATTTGAACGTCCACGGATTAATACATTCTTGTTAACAGATATTTTTAAACATGAATTTCTATTTTAAATCTGGTCATATTTGGGAACGAATATTTATGGGGCTTTCTAATTATTATATATCTTTTACATGAGTTCATGATCATTATTCCTTCTAGAAAATTTATTTAACGCCTCAAACCCGTTCCATTTATAGTATTCATTAAATACCCTAATGATGCACATGAATCATAGTGTTATCAAAGCATATATGGTTGGTTTATCTGACTTCAAATATTTATGGTATTTTTTAATTGTCTTGCAAACTACGTAGATATTCATTGAATCTTTATTTCTTTTTCTTTTAATAATGGAAAAAATTAAGCAATTATATAGTCGAGAAAACTATGATAAAGACTTGAATTTTAGGGTCGCAGTCAAATGTATTATTGAAAAATACATAAAAATATTTTTTTTAATTACTTCAAGAAGGAGCTTTATTATTAAGATATTAACATCATTAAAAAAGCTTTTTAAAAGTTTTTAAAGGATATAAAATATTTTGCAATAATATTTTGAAAGGTATCTGAAGGAAACTCTAAATTTCTTGGTAATTTTTAATTAATTAAAATTCTATTTAAAATTTTCAAAAAATTTGTTTGATTAATAGGGAATAAAAGTTTTATAGAAATTTTTTAAATAATTCATCCGATTAAAAGTTTTAATCGAGCTCGAAAATAATTTTAACACATCTGGGTTCGAATCTGCCATTTAATTGTACTGAAACATGTATCAAATTAGATAATCTCTCATTAGAAGCATTTATTTATCTGATAATAAGGAAATGATAATAATAAGGAATAGTCTAGATGATAATAAGGAATAATCTAGTTAGATAAATTTTTCAGGAATGCAACAGAACATATTTACCGTCGTCCGATAAATAACTGATGTGTCTTGTTAATCGAAGTTGATGTTCATGTGTCCCAAAATTATTTTTTCACAATTTTTTTTGTATTATATTAAAAAGTACCATTTTAGTATATTAGTTTCATTTTTGAACAGTTTCTTTCTGTATTTTTTATTTCATTTGACTTACTTTCTTTGACTATGAATTGATGAAATTTTCAAACAAATCCATTAAAGCACTGAATCTTATTTCTTGAAGGTATTAAAATTAAAATAAAAAAGAATTACTTTATTCAGAAATTAGTTCAACGCAAGTCAATTCTCGTTTTAGCTTTTATTTTGTAAGTTATATACTTTTTAATTTTTAAGTGCAACAATTTGTAACTTAAAATTTAATGCATATCTTTCAATCTTATCAAATAACAACAGGAATTTTAAAAAATCTGCTTTATATTAAATTTAACCTAAAAAAATCAATAAAAGATGAGAACAAGCTGGTTTTCATAGGCGGCTAGTATTATAAGAGAAAGCTTTAATAATTTTAAAAAATTGCAACAGTTAACTTAGCTTAATCCAAAAGGCAAATTTAATATTAAAACCGTACAGAAGTCAATTTTCCATAATTATCTATTTGGTAATTGTAGTTTAAAATTGTTGAAATATTTCTTAATTTTTAATTAATTAAAATTATTATAAAACGTTTTTCGTCAAAAAAATCCAAAGTGAACATTTATATCCTCCAAAGCATATCAGAGCTCAATTTGGTTATCCTATGTCAAAAACTCTGGTCTATAGAGCACCAGCACGCATATGCACGCACGCTTTATCCTTAATTATTAGTAGAGATGGTTTATTCTAGATTGCTTTGATTTGCAGCTTTAATTTCTGGTTCAATATACTTCTTTGATTTTGATTTTTCCCTTTTCTAAGGAAATAGGCATGAAAATAAATTTAAAATACATTATTTCTAGGATGCGAAGTGTAAACGTCAGGGAAAACTCTTTCAGACACATTAAAATGCCATTTTTTTAACAGCGTGAGGAAAAGTGCAGACAATTTATTATATGCTGCAATATGTTTCAGCTGTCTAGAGATAATTTTCTTTCAATTTTACTAAATTGAATAAGCATCGAAAGAGATTTTTTTTAATTAAGCTAAGCTGTGAAAGTTTATCATCGGAAGAATTTGATAATGTAAGAATTTTATGAAGCGTAAAAGAAAACTTTCAAGATGCCTGTAGTTAAATCGTCTGCCGTAAAATTCGCTTCTAAATTTTGAGAATCCCCTTTTCCATATTCTCTTATTTTAAATGTGAGTCACATTCTAACAAATAATTTGTTTTTCCTAAATTAAAAAAAAATATTGCATATTGATTCCACTTATTTCTTTACTACTGCAAACAAAACTGAAATGTATCTAGATCTGAAGAAAAGAAAATGGTAACACCTACGATTGAGCTTTCTGACATTTGCTCATACTGAGAGCTCTTTGAACTTCAATTTGGCTAGTACCATAGACGCCGACCCCAATGCTGAGCCCTCTCGCAATAACATTCCAGAAAGTATATCTTGCTGTCAAATCATACGTTGTGCTGTAATAAAACACAATGTATACTGCTAAAATTAATTATTTCTTATATTAACATTACCAAAATTAATTATTTACTATATTAACATTGCTAAAATTAATAACAAGTATTATGCTATAAATTTAGTATGAATCCTTCATTTGCCTGAAGTTTTCTACGATCATTTGAATTTCTTTTTTTTTTTTTCCTTTTTCCTTTTTTTTCCTTTTAAAATATGAAAATTTCATTTAGAATTCGAATTTTCTGTGTCTAATTTTTTTTTCAAAAGATAAATCTGCTTTTATTTCTGAATGACTTCAGCTAGAGAAAATATGTAAACATTTTGTATTTTGAGTAATTGTAAGTGAATAACTTTTTGAATCATTTAATTTACTTGGGATTTAACTTCTCTTCATCGTCTTAAAAACTTTATTAAAAATAAGTTTCCAAAACATTACATATTTTATAAAAACATAATTTTATTGCTTCATTTTTATATAATTGCTACTTTCAAATGATAATAATATATTCCCTGATTATTAAAATCATTAATTTTTAACTAAAACTATTATTATATAATTTATTAAATACTAAAACAAATTTACACTGCGACTTTAAAATATTAATTTTTTTCTTAGTTTCAAAAATTTGAATTTTTTTCTACATTTAATTTTTACTGCTTCCAATTAACTTGGAATTAATATAATTCCACTGCAAAAAATTTAATCAAATTCAATTAATTTACATTTTGATTATAAAGAATATCACTCTAATAATCAAATAATTTATATCAAATTTACTGCAAAATTCCAACAGTTTATATCAAATTTATTCTAATAATCAAATGGATTATATCAAATGTACTCTAATGATTTATAGCTAAAAATAATAACCTCATTACCATTACCTCATACCTCATTATTTAAAGATCTATCTTTATCAAACATGGATGATTTATTTTAAAAATTCCATCATTAAAATGTGCTACATTTTATAAAAACCAAACCCTTTTATTTGCAAAAAGTTACAGTAAAAAACGTGAAATAAATCAAGCTAATCGTATTTACTCAAAAAATTTTATTCTGTCTCCAGTTTCAGCCCGTCTGATTACTTCCCCCATTCCACCAACTTCAGTGATTCCGAAAGTATACACTACGATTATGGAGATGAACATTAAAATCCCTTGAAAGAGGTCAGACCACAAGACAGCTTTTAGACCACCCTGTAAATACAAAATGTATATATAATTTAATTCGTTCTTCTTTTTCATATGCTTAAATAAAAACGCCAAAAAATTCAAATTAGAGATATTGATAAATTTCTTCGCTTCAGACCTACTTAAGTGCGAAAGACACATTTCTAGACTTATGTCTGTATTTTCTGTCTGTAAATATTATGGTACACAAATACTTCAGTCTGATATAAATGCTTTCGTTGCTACGATATTCATTGCAATTTCTCCCCTCCTTCCCCAAAAAAACTCAAATTCTTCTATATGCATAATTTATTAAGCAAAATTTAATCATCTCCAATCCATTACGATACAGATCTTTATAATGTCAGATTGATTTTGGAACAGAAATGCTTTCCATTTTTTTAATCACATTTTACGATAAAAAAAAATGAAGTCATTTTCTAAACAAATGAAGACTTTTGTAAATCACTTTCTGTTATGAAATAAAAGCCAGCGAAAGTAGTTTTCCCAAAACTTTTTTGCATATTCTCTGATAAACCTGTCATGCTAGAAATAATGTACAATAGTTACGAAATATTAACTTGTGGCATAAATATAGCATTTTTACTTAATTCATCGTGTCATTTTTGATGATTAATTTCGGGTATATGGATAAAAGCATGCAAAAATTAAATTTTGACATGTTTTTTCAACCTATTGAAACAGAGATTTGATGGAAAACTTCTCTTGTAGTCAAAAAATTCCATACTCATTTAATATATTTTAAGTCATTGCATTTTTGAATTACCGGGTTGTTTTACATATTTTTAAAAGTATATATCCACAAACAGTCACAACGTAGTCGAATTTAACTCAAAATTTGAAATGTGCCTACATTATGGATGTTAAATTTCTGTACAAAATTTTATCTATCTCTTTTTATTTTGTAAATATCGTGTTAACTTATCTTCAAATAGCTGGACTGATGAATTTCCTCTGAACAGATTTTGCTCAAAATTTGTTTGAGACCTGCAAAGTTAGTGTGTAGCAAATTTAGCATTTACCGAATTTCAACCGTTCAGCTTAAGACGTTTTTCAGTTATCTTCGTCACAGACAGAAAAACAGGCATTTTCCAAAAATATGTTTTGAGTTCAATAAAGTCTAAAATCTAGAGATTCGCTAAAGTCTCGAGTTAGAATTCTTCGATACATACTACATATACGAGAAAGTAAGAACATAGTTCAGTTCAGTTCAGTTATATTAACGTCCCGTTTAAAGCAACACGAGGGCTATTTTGGGACGGACCTCGTAATTTTGAACCACGGTCAGATGACGAGGACGACAACTGAAGTGGCACCCCCCTCTCCACACCGCACCACACCAGCGGGAGGACTTTGGCCTGACAGATTTAACGTGCAAGAGACCCCCTCACACGACGGATCTTCGGTGGAATCGAGTCTCGAACCTGAAACCCTCCGGTTCCGAAGCCAAGACTTTACCACCGGGCCACCGCGGCCCTCAAAGTAAGAACATAAATAAATTTACTTTTTTAGGACAATTTTTAAAACGTTTCACGCCTCATGTAAATAAAATGAACTTTTAGGTACTAATGATATTGTTTGTTTTACACATACTTAAAACTCATACTCACCTACCCATACCTAGTGTTTAAATTTGAAATGCTAGAAATGCAAACTATTTTTTATTAGAAATGACATTTTAAAAAATGAATTTCTAATTTAAAACTGATTGTAGCATGATCTTATTATCATGTTTAAAACTTTTTTTTATTTTATTGTCTCTATTTTTAATATACCAATTAGCCCTCATATCTTAATCATAAAATAGTAGTTAAATAATACAAAATATCTGATAGTTTCATTAGATTGAAGACAAAATTTGTCAAGTAAGTTTTGAAAGCTGACATTTTTGAAATTTAAATTTCCTAGTTTTTACTTCTAAACTTTACGGTGGAAACTGATTAAATGATTAAATAGATAATATGATATTTCTGTAGTAATTGAATAATGAAAAAATGCATTAGCACATTTTAAATTTTATTATGTGGCTACTGAAATCGTACGGGGATAAAGTAATAATGAAAACTAGTTTTATTTTTATTTTAAAGTAATTTTTGTAATGTATTTGTGAAATTATATGCTTTATACAGAGAAAAAATTAAAATTTTAATTAACTTTTAAGGAATTAAAATCTAATTACATTTTTGAAAACACCTTAAGAATTATTTTTTTAAAGAAATAACAATGTACTGAATCCGGTACCTCTACCCTTAAGGTTTGCCTTGATCAACATTTCCAATGTTTTTCACACTGTTTATCACACATTTTGTAAATAGCATGGCAGCTTAAAAATATAATGTTAAAATAAATATATCCGAAATTTTAGTCACCATAACGCAATAAAAGGTACAGGTCAGTCCAAATACAATAATAATTATTTCTGTAGATACGTCAGTAACGGCATTCATTGCCAAAACAGAAGCATAAAGAACTGAAGACATGTAGAGTACCTAAAAGAAATTAAAAAAAAACATTTAAGCACTCTCCTTAGTTACATTAATTCATATGAAAAAGCAAAAAAAATCTAATAATACATACCATTTGAATGATAAATAAAGCGGAAACTGTGTATTTTGTGTATTTACCAAATCTCATTTCAAGAAACTGAAAGAAAAAAATCTCACATAAATAGAATTTCAAACTAAGGAACTTGAGCATATTTATTCTCTTCTGCCACTGAACGGTAATTATTCCTCGTCCAGCTCTGGAGAGAGCAAGCATAGTTACAAAGGCTTATGTATGTTAGTAGGAGTTACCAAAATAATGGAAACACCTGGGAAAAAAGCGAAATTTTTTGATGTTCTTTGTAAGCATTAAAATATGATAATAACCCCTAGTTTAATAATAAGTAGCAATGTATATATTCTGGTAATATGTGTTAACCGTTATTAAAGTTCTGTAATTCTTGAACCTCTCAGATTTTCAAAGAGAGTAAGTTGTGGGAGCTCGTCTAGCTTGAGCAAGTGGGAGCTAAACATCCAAACTTTTAGGCATTGCTAGAGGTACAGTGTCTAAAGTCAGGACATCATAAACATAGTGTGACAGTGACAAGACAAGCTCGGTAAAGCAAAATAAATGGCAAAAAGAGAAGCTCAGTGAAAGAGACAAACGAGTATTGAAGCCTATTGAAAAGTCTGAAAAGCGAACAACTATAAAAGTGACCACAGATCTCAATTCCCATCTGGTGTCAGTGATTACAATTAGAAAGCACCTTCATAAACAGAACATTTATGGCAGAGTAACAATTCGAAGCCACTGGTCGCAGATGTTAATATAAACGTCGTCTACAGGGGTCTCACACTCGCAAAACCTGGTCGATCGACTAGTGGAAGAAATTAATATGATCTGACGAATCCTGTTTCACATTTTTTCCTGCAACAGTACGGATGCACGTTTGCAGGACATCTGCATCTTGATGGCCTCTTTCCAACAGTTAAGCATGGTGGGCAGCTGTTTTTTAGTGTTTAGTGTAGTTAGTTTTCTGCCATACCAATCGTAACCCTAAAAGGAAGCATCACTGAGGAGAAGTATAGAAAAATTTTGTGAACCTCGTCCATCCTGTGATGGAAAGCCTTTTTCTTGCAAGAGATGAAATTTCCCAGCATGATGATGTATCTATCCATGCAGCGAGACTTGTCCAGTCATGGTTCGATAAACATGAGGATAAAATTAAACATCTGCCTTGGCCAGCATTATCACCCGAAATAAATATAATGGAATTGTTATGGTCTATTTTAGAGCGTTCACTGTAGAATCGATATCAACCATCCTCATTTCTCATAGAATTTTTACAATATCTCAGAAAGAATGGTACAATATTCCTCTAAACACTATTCAGCTCCTGTATGAATCTATTCCTAGGCAAATCCAAGATGCATTGCATGCTAAAGGTGCTACTACATCATACTACTAAAAGATTCTTTATAGATATGAGGTGTTTCCATTATTTTTTTACCACCTGTATAGAGATAAGACAGCAGCAACAAGGTGTTGATAAGACAATTTGCTATAGTAAATCAATGTAACCCTCAAATGGTGTAAACCTATCAATGTAACCTTCAAATGGTGCTTTTTTTAAATCATGTTTTAATGTATTAATATTATAGAAACATTAATAAACATACAAGAAAAGTATTAATATTCTGAAAAGTCAGGTTCGGGATTGCTCAAACAATTAAGTACGTTTAATCTTAATTTTTACCATGAATCGTTTATTTCTCGGAATTCAATCGGAAAATATGCAGTCTCAACGAATATATATATATTTTTTAATAAATTAGTAATATTATCATTTTTTCAAAATATGTGTTTAAAATAATCGAAATATTGATAAATGAGAACAAATGGTATAAAAGTATTTAAATTTTTTGTGAGTGAATTGACATTCATATTCACAATGAATGCTTATTTTATTAATTCGTGGAAGAATTTGAATTTTATTAATTGTCCGATTCCATTTCTTTTCTTTTCATAATGAGAGAACATGATGTTTTCGTTTCAGGTTTTTAAAATCTCAAAATGCGTGGACTACAAATTATTGAAGCCTCAAAATGCAAAGGCAACAGCCATTGAAGATTAAAAATGCGTGAGTAACAAATTGGCGATTTATCGCTTTTTAGGGTTATTAGAAAAGAATGTAGAAGGTTGTCACTTTTGACGATTTATAACAACTAAGGTTACAACTTGATTTCCAAATTATTTATTCTCTGAATTCTTGTCTTAATTAATTTAAGAATTGTCTTAATTAGTTTAAGTCCAGAACTAGTTTAAACAATCACTAGAGTATTAGATAACTCATGCATCAATATTTTTAAAAACAATTTTCCTTTTTCTTTTCTTTTTAATCTCGAAATCGGTCGAACTTCAAAATTTTGTTTGCCATCCAGAAAAATTAAAAATAAAAGTTTAAAAAAGTGTTATATATATATAGGAAAGAGAGAGAGAGGGAGGGAAGGAGGGACGAAGATTTATAGAGAAGTCGTAAACCGGTTTGATTGTTTTAAACCGGTTTAAACAGGTCATTGATTTAAATTAATTAAGACAAATAATTATTTAAAAAATAATTATGTTCTCACATGATAATGTAAAATTTGCAATCATAGGTTTTTTTGTTGTTGTTCTTTTTAAAGACTCGGTAAAATAGAGAATTAAATAAGGAGAAAAACAAAGTCCGTAGAAATAATTTACTTTGGAAAAAAAGGCCTTGAAATCTGACGGGATGAACAGAAATTATTTATTAAGATAAGCGTATAAATATGGATACTTTACTAAAAAATGAATACATGTTTTGCTTAAACCAGTCTATTCAACCTTTAGCTACCGGAAAAGGAATATTTATAAATTAAAATGTTGAAATATTTACTCCAAATCACTTTTTTTCATTCATTTCAATTATAATAATTTAGTTGATTAGAAATTAATCGAACGGTGTTTCTTTTTGATAATCCCTCAAACTATTGCAGTATAAAATTAATTTTTATGTCATTTTAAAATAAAAAAAAATCTAGAATTGCCAAGTTATTTTGCTGAAAAAATTTTATATTTTTATTTAATTTGGAAAAATATTAGAAGCGTATTTTACAACATATTTCATTGTTGAAGTTAAAAGTGAAATACTGTTGCTACTTATATTTATTTCATTTAGGCATTTTCTTTCTTTATTGATGTTCGATGTTTGAAAGCTCATATTTTTTTTCTATACTGAGTACGTTAAAGCTTATGGCATACTTCTAACAAAAATCTTAAATTTCTTTTTTATGCATGCTATTAAGGTTTAATTTCAAAATCAAAGAAATGATGAAAATTTTTACAGCTCATCTTTTTTAAAAGAAAAAACGCTTCTCTTTCTTTTTATGCGGCTGGTTGAATAAAATTTTATGCAGAAAATTAAGGAAAGTATGGGGGCCGAAATTTTAATAGTGTCCACACTGTTGTAAAAACGCTACGCGACTAAACCAAAGAAAGTCGCGTACACCATACGTTAGTCACATACCTACCTTACCTCTCAACAAAAAGACTCATCCTTCCTTCTTCCCGGGCATGCGGAGTGATGCGAAGAACTGATCCTTGAATTAGCTTGCAGTCTAAAGTAAGTGTTGTCAGGATATTTTCAAAACAAGAACAACGATGTTGGATAAAAATTGAATGTGCAGCAGCAGAGGTTGTACAGTAGTATATCATTACACTAAATGAGATTTGGGCCAGATCGTGCCAGCCAAAATTGAAACGCCGATCAAATGAATGGAGTGATTATGGGTAACCAAGACGTTCGAAATTTCTCCAGAACCACAGCAATGTGAAAGTTATACTGATTCGGTGTATGACTGTGGTGGTATCAATTTTATCATCCTAAAGCACAGCGCTCTCCCACAACAGACCAACCAGAAATTCTTGCGGCGGTAGACCGGTACATTCGAACTATCAACAGAACAGCCACTGCTACAGGTGTTCTGCGACTTCTACATCGTTAGAAACGGGTTGTACACAATGCTGGCGACTATATTGAAGGACTGTAAAACATGGGGACATGAATTATTTTTCTATTCCATGTAAATAAATAGTTGCTACTATTAAAATTCCAAACTTCGTTTTATACAAGGAACCAAAACACATACAAAGTTTCTAAAATAATGCGAGTGGTACGTCAATCAAAATGTGAAAATTGAAATTATTTAAATTTGAAATCACTGAGGCAGGAAAATTTAATAAACGATAAAATATAATTTTATCGTTTCATAACTTATTTCAGTTAATTATTTTTTTCCCTTTAATAAGAAAAAATTCAAAAGTAAAACTTATCTGAAGCAATACTCAACATTACCATACAAAATGTATCAAAAAGTAATAATGAAAAAAAGACCTGGAACATATTTGCCAATCATGAAAACGATCAAGCAAAAATTATTTGAGCAATAATCAATGGCAAGCGATCTGCACTAGCGAGTGACACAATAGGTGCCTTAGAAGATTACAAAAGTCAAATCCCACAAAACATTTAATTAAAATTTTTAATAACCATTTATACCATTGTACCACCTTGCCCTCAAAAATAAATAGCGTTGTAATAATGCTTCGTATGGATAGGACACTTTTCGAAAAAAAGTGAGGATCATATATAATAGTTTTAATTTCACGCAAAATTTATAGATAATAATTCCTTTGAGAAAGTTTAGTCAATTTAGACAAAAAATGTTTGAAAATCAATATTTGTTTCATCAAAAAGAATCTAAAAATTATGTTTCTTTATGCAGTAACACAATTATGAAGATAATATATTATTTGTGGGTTTTTTTTCCTCTAATAAGTCAAATTTGGTGGCCACTTGATTTACCAAGATTAATGGTTACTAAAAATTTCAATTTCATTAAAATATTTCATGTACATTTTTCTATAAACTTCTTCATATTTTAAAAGATATACAAATGTGCTATTTTAAAAGGCTCACTCATTTCTGTTCAGTGTTCTGTGAATTTCCTTAATTTTCCGTCTATATACTTTATTCATCCAATTATATCACAGAAAACAGCAGCAAGATATATAATAAGCTCCATTTAAAAATTGTTTACTATAACTTGATTCTCTAATTAAGCTTTAATTGTAAGTGCAGCAAAATTTCACTCATTTTATTAAAATCTTGTCATTCACTGAAATCTATCCAATATGAAAAACATAAACCAATATTCAATTTTTGATCATTTACAAAGTAAAAATCTTTAATGAAATGTATATAGCAAAAATAATAAAGAGGTGAGTTTCACTTCAACAATGAAATATATTTTTGTAATTTATGCTTAAAGTTTTTAACTAAGCGTAATTATTATCGTAATTTATGCTTAAAATATTTTTAATTATGATTAGAATCTTAAAAAAATAATAATCTAAACATGGGAAAAACAATTAGTTTCATTAAAAAGATAATTTTAAAATTTTAAAATACAGTGACAATTAACTTTGTTGCTATGTCTTTGAAAATTATAGAGGGAAAACACGAAAATTTTACTTTATTTTGATTAATTAAAATTTTAAAAGATGCCGCTCCAAGGTGCGCGTTCTCATCCTTTAAAGCTGGCATGTCCTGTGTTTGGCAGCTTTAAGTAATTCCAATGCATGGGGAGACACATATACACACATATTCATCATCGTTATTAGTAGAAATAGGTATATAATACCATCACTGACGAGAAAAGACAAAAATATGATATGCTTTTGAGGGCATGCATCACTCCAGAATTTATTGAGAAGACTGGAAAAATTTATTGAGGTAGTGGTGGTAAATTTTATGGCATTTAGGACATATCTCTATACATTTTGTAGAAAAGAAAGAGCATTTTGAAGAAAGTATTTTAAATTTTTTCTCAATTTCAGAATACAACCCTACTAATAATGTTTTTAAAAAAAAGTAAAACTCTGTTGATACAGAAATAAATAAATAGAAATAATTTAATTAAAAGTTATTATGATTTCATAAACATAAAAATTTCAAATATATTTGAAGATATCACAATTTTAGCAAAAAGACTAAAGTAAAACAGATAAAAAAATTTCAACATGTAAGTGGAACTTAGAATTCTTAAAACATCAAGATCATAGCAATATTTTATTTTTTGAACAAAAGGCCTTAACTCTTTCTTAATAGTTTTATACAATATACTTCTGATTTTGCACGACATTCGTAATAGTAAACAACATCAGTAAGATAATATGCTGTATCTTATACTAATATGAATGTTACTAAACACATTAATTCTCATATAATTTATCGAAATGCATTCTTAAACTTGAAAGGCATTAATTTATTATTTATAACACTATGAACAATTTATCATATGTTCCAAAATAGACTCACTTTTATTGTTCATTTCTTATTTTAATCATCTTGCCTCTGACAGTGTAAAAACCATTTCATATATACATAAACCCACTTTGTTGCAAATATATTTGAATTTATTGGGAAATAGTGCAAAGCAAAAATTACTTGAATAAAAAATAATAGTTTAGCGAAAATTCCTTAGCAACAATACTACTTGAGCAAAAATGACCTCAACCAAAAATACTACTTTAGAAAAGATTACCTAAGCAACAATACTATTTGAGCAAACATTACCTAAGCAACAATACTACTTGAGCAAAAATTACCTAAGTAGCAATATTTCGTTCATTGAGGCAACGTAGGAAACTTGAAATAAGCGATTTTTATAATATATTTATAAAACATTAGTTACTTACTTCATATATACTTGTTACATTGCACTGGAAGTATACCGGCAAGAAAATGTATGAAGATACAAGCATTCCTATACCTACGGCAAATCCAATAATTGTATATTGTGAGCCATAACGATAAACCTCGGCTGGGACGCCGACCATAAGAACACCAGAGACAAGTGAGACAGAAATGGACATTATAACTGGTAGCATGGGGGATGATTTCTCGGCCATTAGATACTCGTCTGTCGTTTTTTGGCGATTTCCTGTGAATCGGAACACAATTCCTGTGCCAATAGATATCAAAAGCATCATACCGATCACAATATAATCCAAAACACCGAGATTTACAATTGCAGCCATTCTACAGTTTAAAAATACCACTGAAGGAAATAATAGAGTTTAATCTAAGAAAAAATTGGAAAATGGTAGAAAATAAGCCGAGAGCGTTTTTCTGGAAAAAACATTTATGGCCATCAGCATATTCCAGTCGAGGTAGTTCCTGTACATTTGCAATTATGTGCAATTAGTAATTTATGTACAGCTACGACTCAGGCAGAGAAGAACGAGACAGACTAATAGATTATAAATGATTATTTATGTTCAGCGGAAGTTTTTTACTATGTTGATGGTTTCAGACATAAATATGTAAGCTGAAAGAGAGCATTTTTTTACAGCATCTTACTTTTTTATGGAAACAGTGTTGAAAAAGGAAGTTCACTTTTTCTCTGTTTAGAATTCTGTGAAATTCCTCTTACAAATAGTAAATTTATACTGACAAAAGGAGCTTCTAAATAGGCTTTCACTAAATGGATTTCGTTCAAACTTCATCGAAATCAGAAAAATCCTTGTAAAAGCAAAAGAACATATTTTATCAGTCAAAAGTCATCAGTCCTATCATTATCAGTCAAAAGTCATCAGTCATATCATTATCAGTCAAAAGTCATCCGTCATCAGTTTATCATTCAAAACGTTTATGAGTTATTATTGTCATAAACAGGCAAAGATGATGAAAAAAAATGTGATTTTCGAACTCAAGGAGATCTGAAATGGAAACTTCGGCAATAAAACAGCAACAAAATCTGGAGTCCGAATTTTTCTACGATTGTAAAATACATAATGCGTATGCGAGAAAGGAAAAATGCATACAGCAGGACTTACAGAAAGAAAATTGCCTAAAAAATATTGTACCTTATCTGAAGGTATCGGAAATAGGTATTTCGTTTCTATTCAATATAAATAAAATTAAAAATATAGAGTGCCATACTGTAGGCGCTTATTAGATTATTAAGAGAACTTTAATATGGCATATTAATTACCTAAGAATTCTCTGTTTAACATAAATTTCATTTTGAAAAAATGTTACCAATTATTTACAAAATTATTTTTATTATTATTATTATTTTGAGAAAAATATTTTTTTTTAAATTGCACCTATCAAGCTTCAAATGTAGTAGAAAAAATATTTTTGCTGCTTTTTAAAAAAGAATTTTAATTATAGGATGAAGTGATAGGCTTGCTTCAGTGAAATAATTTCTCAGGTGAATTGCTGTCTGATTTTTCATCAACAACGTAAATTCATTTGTAATGCTACATAATATTACAAATTTGTATTCTCGTTGCCTTCTTTAATCACTGATTTAATTTTTAATCAGATTTTTTTGCATTGCTTTTGGGAAATGAATCAAGAAAGGTATCTTAAATTTTAAAAATAGTTAAGTAAACACAGCAAAATTTGAATAGGTATATTGTTACTTACAATGACTTTTATTATCATTGTTGCATAATTAATTGATTATTATTGTTTTTTTATAAATTGTTACTAATATAAATTTTATATAAATAAAACGATACAAAAGTGCCAAAAAATAATTTTTGGTATTTTTGTATTGTTTTATATACTGCATGATGTCATTCAACTGTGCTAATAAATTTAAATTTGTAACAATAATTGATTCTCCTTTACTTCTGTAAAGTTTATATGTAACTTCGTGTAGAAAATTTAATAAATCGTAATTATATTTATAACATACTATATGTAATACCATAAGTAAATTTACAAAAATATTATATAAAATGTTTTTTTCTGTAAAATTTGCGAAAATAATTCAACGCAATTCTCTTTAGCCCTGGTTGATCTATTGTATTAAAAATTCCTCGTTCTTATATTCTTAAATTCGGTTTTCATATCAGTGGGATATGAATATATAATAAGTATAAATATTGGTAGTATATCTGTCGAAGCAATGAACAACCCGGGAATCACATTTATTTCTTCATAATATCCTTTTTTGGTTAATTGCTGTAGCACCATAATATGGGTTGTGTTTATTAACAGATAAATCTCGTGAGAAAAATTTGATGCTCATGGTTCACTCAAAGAAGAACTGTGAGTTAACCACGAGCATCAAATGAACAATAAATCTTTACTTGTCATTTTAATATATTTACACCTATACATCAACATCTCTGACCACAAATATGACCAATATTGACTTAAGTGTCTGAGTAATCTTTTTCAAATTGCAGGTTAGGCTTTGCGATAACATAATTATTTTACTTTCTGATTGAATATTAATTAAGGAAGCTGTCATGTCAAAATATAGAAAATGGTCCTCCTTTAACTAGTACTTTCAATAAAATAAAACTTTCTAATCATGGAAAAAAATTCATAAGATGAATTACTTTAATGCAAAAATGATACCATTAAATGCGAAATTCTGAAAAAAAATACGTGCTAAAGTTTTTTTTAATATTTATATTTAAAAACTATTTTTAAACTATCAAAATTTAAAAAAATTTAAGCGACATCTAAAGGGATATCAAATAAGATGTCATAAAAAATTATCTATCATTTAAATATAAATGTAAAAAACATTTTGCGCCATAATCTTTTCAGTTGCTGTTGTAGAAAAATGATTGTATCACTTTAATGTTCAGGAAATTGTTTCTTGAATTTCAGAAATTTTAACTTATTTTTTCATTGTTTAGTCTACTAGACAAACAAAAAAAATGAAATTAAAATATCGAGAAGTTTAGAAAATAAGTGACTATTTAGAAAATGGGTGACTGTTAGTACAGTTATGAAATTCTTTCTATTAGAAAGGTTCAATAAAAAAATAACTTAATAACAAAATAAATATAACTTATATGAGGCAATTAAAACGTGCTTTAATGTTAATCATTTTAGTTCGAATCATCTGAGGTGATTATGTAAATATATGAGAGGAATTCAAGAAGAGAATTTCCCCACTTTTCATCCCACATTTTATTTTTTAACCTCCTGAAATTAAAAATAAATTACTTCTATAATAGATATCGATTTCATGATTTTTCGTTCTGTTTGCTTCTTTAAATATTTGTTTTATTTCTTTTTAGAATTTTAGCATGGAATATTTACATATTTTTTTTCTTTCAGAATCTATTGTTAATGTTGCATTTAAATTAGAAATATTCGTTTCTATTCTCGTTACTTAAACACTTAGTTTCGTTTAGTACGACGAATCTAATTCGTTACATAATCCGTTTCATCTACAAAATACAGAGATTGGTTGAGCCAATTCACATTATATTAAACGAACTAATTTTGAAAAACAGAAGGAAAAGAAATATAAATAATGACTATATTGATCCTTTTCGAAATCTCTGGACCAAATGACGTAAATTCAGAGGGAATATTCACCAGAATCTACTCTTACTGTAATTTTCACAGTTGTGATTGATGACGGAAAGAATTTGAGAAGATGAGCATGATGAAGATCAGTTTTCGGGGAAGTGCTCGTTATTTAATGAGCATTTCGCCGAATGTTAGAACAAGGAGCTTCCTTTTTCTTCCATATCTCTCTGTTTTGTAAGTAGAACAGTGTTATCCTCAAAACTTTCTCGCAAACTCTCTCATAAAGGTGTTATCCCTCTCTTTCACATAAAATAACGCATCTTGGGTAAGGCTCTAATATCTCCTATGCCATTGATGAAGAATAATTAATTTTTGATGTGAATCTAACATTTTTATTGAATCTGTCGTCTGATCTTTGGTTATGTTTTGAGAAATTAATTTTAGTTACACTGATATATACACTAGTACCCAAAAATCAAATTTATATTTTTGACACTTTTTTATTGACCCATTGAAACCGAACTTTGATATATATTAGGTTGTTCGGAAAGTAATTTCGTTTTTTCCCGACAGAGGATTTAATTGTATTTTTCGCACCCAATTTCATACTTAAACCGCAAAATCATTTTATGT
>JAPMOQ010019505.1:2012946-2040064 GCA_026543055.1 Argiope trifasciata
TAATAAATAATTTATTCATTAAACGAAAATTTCTTTTCATTTTGACAAAAAAAAAACGAAATGACTTTCCGAACAACCCAATAACTACAATTGCAGACAATAGATAACGTATTGAATTTTATGTATTAAAGTCATTCCATGTTTACATGCTTGTGAAAGTACTGACTGAAAGGTGATCAATCTTTAAAAAGATTTGGTTTAAAATTTAGACATTAATTCTATGAATTAATTTTTATTTTCCCGGTTGTTTACCTTTCATATTTATCGTAGTCCCTTCTGCTTGAGAAACCAAACATATTAGACTCGAATCCGACGAATATATTCAAATATGATGTAAAATCTGCTATATACCAAATTTCATACTTCTAATTTAGAGAGTTTATGACTTATGATTACAGAAAAATAGACAGACAGATGTAATACAAAAGAAAAATGTATTCTTTGAACCAAAAGAGGATGGAAATTCATCAAGATCTCCAATTTGAATTTTTTGGTGATTGTCATGGTTTCTTTCTGTGTACTTTGCATACGAGAAAGTAAAAACGATTATCTGAATCCGTTAAATACTTTCTGATTTTGAGAAAAGTTTCCTATTTTTTTCACTTGTTACTTTATATATTAAAATAATGTGTTATTAAACTTTGTGTATTCTCTAAAAAATATACTCGAAAAGTAAACTTTTTAATAAAAATAATAATTTTATAAGCGTTCCGAAAAATTTGGAATTCCACCAGAGGCTTTTTTTCGGCAGTATTTACTTTATTTAGTTAATTTCATTGTTTTAACTACATCATTTTCTACTGATTGAATAATAATCATACATAAACAGATTCTTAGATAAACAGATTAATAATTTTATTAAATATTTTATGCTCACTCTTCGAAGAAAGTAAACATTTTGATGATTATAATAGTCACCAAAGAAGGTCAGCTCTTAATATTATTGCAAATCTTGGATTAAATGTTCTGTGATGTAGCTGCTAATCACCTGCAGTATTTGTTTATGTATTTTTAAATTTTAAATTAGATTCTAAATTTATTTAAAATATAATAAAATTTTGAAGATGGTAATTTCGAAACATATTATCGTACAAAATTTAATTTTGTAACATTTTTAGCATTCGAAGAGTATTATTTCCTACAATGAAATTTTGGAAAAATATCTTTTTTAAAGAAATATAAAGAGTCATTAAAAATAGTTTCAAATTATTTTGAATAAAGGAAATTCATAGTTATATTGGCATGTAAGTTTCATTTTATTTCATGATATTTTATTATTTTAAAAGACGTTTTAAAAACAAGAAGCTAATATTTAAAAGCATAGTTTCTCATTGCTCCCAAGTAAATGACCTTGATTTGTTATATAATCTGGTTATTAGTATTGTAACTTCAAGCATTGCTTTTTTTGTGTAAAATTTAAATTTGTGCATTATTTCTTAAATTATAAGTGTGTCGTTATTTCGAGTTTTAAATTATCCAACGCCTTTATTTAGCATTTCAAAACTTTTCTTATATATTAAATTAAATAAATCTTAAGAAACATGTGATCTTATTAAACTGATAAGAATTTTATTGCTTCATAAATTTTGTTTGTAATTTTGAATCGCCCAATATTAGAACGCAATCAACTCCTTTGTCATAGCTCATTATTAGTGTAATAGTAATATAATTTTTCTCTTTCTTAAACATTGTATTTCTCATTTTAGTTTCCAAAATTCCCGTGTTTTATAATTGTAAAATATTTCATGCTTTACATATTTTGATCTTTAGCAGCATTAATACGAATTGTATTCATTATGAAAATAATTCTGAAATTAATAATCAGTTTCAGATACCCTTTAATGTCTTTTTATATTGTTTGAAGATGGGAAACTTCCGGTATGGTGGTTGGTTTGCTTCATCACGGTGGGTGCAATGTGGGGTCGGCTACACCTTACCAATGACGGAATGCACTTTCCAAGGAAGGATTGCATCGAAGGCCTCGAAATGTAATCGTATTAAATTTCACGTCCATATTTCTTTTAATATGTGAAAAATTAATCTCTTTTTCATACTTTAGTTTTAAATAATAGAAAAATTATGTCATCACTAAAAAAAAAAAAAATGGAAAATTTCTGGCCAGCTTTGCTATATATGCACAGCTTTTAATTTCATTCAAATATATCCTGTGCATATCTGGTTATTTATGATCCTTTTAAAAGTGATTTCTGGCATCTTTTTGTGATATAAATTTCACCCATGATATTTTAAAAAGGTTTAAACATGTACTAATCCTTGAACGTATTGGGTACGAGCCTAAATCTATTTTAGTTACCTGTGCACCTGTTTAAAAATTAGGTTTTTTTTAAAGAAAAACAAGGAGAAGTCGGTTGAAACCTTTCAGTCTGATTTAATACTTTCAAATTAACATTCCGAGGCTTTTAATTCGAGAAAGTTTTAAATTATTCGTAAGATCAGAAGAGATCAAACTACTAGATTGATGTCTATATCAAAAAGCAACGTGCAAGTTTTGTAATCCCTGCATTATCTCCATCCAGGTCAACCTCTAGGGGGATGACTAGACAGACTGAGCCATTAACTCTTAGTCCGTAGGATCTTATCTTGCCGTTGCATCCCTGATATAAGTCCACCTCTCTGACCTTCTTCCCAATGTGCTGTGGTCGGAAATCTTAGCGCAAGAGCACGATATTACCAAATCGGGCGTTTTTAGGGACTTTCCTGGATTTCAGCACCAAATATTAATTTATAGGTATTAAATTAGATTTGTGTCCTTCTCGTGATCTGGGCATCCCAAGTTGAAGTAATGGTTCGGGCATGGTATTTCTTTATCCTATTATCTATCTGTGTGGTGTATGAAAGAGCTTTTACATAAAAAGGAGCTATGCAAGTGAGTGTGTGAATGTTATCTTCATATGAACTAGAAGGGGTCTTTATCATCAGAAGTAACAGCACCCCTCTTTCATTTGTAATGCAGACATCATTCTCATTAAATTAGATTGAAATATATCAACAGGCATCTTTTCATTTTTCTCAAAAAAATAAACAAGTGCTGCCAATAGGGCACCTAAAATATTATATGTAATCTCATTCCAAACATTACCCATGCATTACCTTATTAATATCAAGTCACTCAAAATCACAGTAATAATTTGAAGTAAACAACTAAAATATATACATTTATGATTCCATTCATTATTAACATTACAGTTTTAAAAACGCTTTCTATTATGCCGTTCCATTTTGTTTGTCATCTCCCAGTTTGATTAATTCGAATTTATTTTCACATCCTGACGAAATTCCATCAGTATAATATTTTGTATGGGATTCATGATATCCTTTCCACCATTTCTTAACGACAGGACTGAGACACTTTGATTCGGCAGCAATCACAGATTTGTTCCAACCTGCAAAGAACAAAAGCAATTTTTCGATAATTTATTGACATGATGATTGGATATGATCTTGAAATTCAATATTGGTATTTTTCCGTTTTATGGGAGCAACGAAAAAATCACCAAATAATCATCAGTCGGGAAAAGTGAGAAATAGCCAAAAATACAAAATTACATCAAATTTCAAGTAGTTACACTTGACGATTTTATTCGCGATTTGTTCACACTGGCGACATTTGATATGTCATTCGCTTTGCTTGGCGACTCGCGTTTGGCTCTCATTGGCGACATCTTGTGCCTGTTTAACCTAAAAGTACCTCAATGATTATTTCATAATTTTCATTGCCCGTTCTTATTGCTTGCGTCCGAAATTATGTAATAATAATTTACCTGTCAGAAAACTGGCAATAATTATGACGACCACTGTAACGACGCATCCTAAGGTGGGAATCCAAGCATATGCAATTTTATATAGAATGAATGGCTCCCTAAAATAAATGACTCAAATTAATGATGCATTATATAGAATATAATAATATAAATCATAGAACATAATAACAGACAACACAATAAATTTTCTAATAGTTTTGTGCTACTGTGAAAAAATTTTATCCATTGTAGGTATATTAATTTATTGAATTAGACAACTCTTCTAGGAAAAGATTTTATTTAATACATTGATTAAACACAAAGTTTGAAATCCCAAAAATTCAATAAAATGCTCATGAACATATTGTCGATTATTTCAGTTATCAATTTATTTTACATGCTATTATAAAATACGAAAAATGCGAAAAGTAAACTGTTTTAAAAATATAGTGTTTTATTTCAGTTTAGTTTCATAATAAAATAATTCACTCATAAGTTTACTCCCGGAATCAGTAATATTTATTTTCTAAAAGTTACCAATTAATACGAATTTTAAAAATAATAATTGGCTTACGGTTAATATGCATTAGATTAGTGACAAATAAAATCAGTATAGGCAAAAATATAAATGTTTCTTAAATTTTAAATCAATAATATTAATAACTATTTCTATTTTGACTACATATTTTATGATTATTTGTTATATAATTATACTTCACTGTAAACTTTTAAAACTTTTATTCAAACTCGTCAAAGATTTTTGTCAAAATTCTTATCTGTAAGAATAAAATCTAAATTATATTTGTTGTAAATAACTACTGATTGATCAACCATAAATTCCCAATTGCAGGTCAGATGTTGCACTTATAAACAATGCCCTAACACAACAGCGGTTATACTAGAACTCTAGAATACTACTAATAGAATACTATAATACTACTTACTAGAATGCATATAGTGAATAGTATATAGTGAAAACCGTATAATAGTATGCATGGTATTTCAATAGCTATTGAAACTTTTTAGGTAATATCATGAAGGATTTTTATTCATTTTATTTATAATTGAAAAACGTGCATTAGGTAGTTGATGAAAAGCTTAAATAGGCCAACTGTATTAATTAGAAACTGTATTAATCAGGCATATAAAAATTATTTAAATTTATTGCATTCATATGACTCAAAAATAAAGACCCAAAGAATAAACATCTTCATTAATTTCTTTTAATCAAAGCTTATTTTATTAATAAGAATAATACATGATCACTCCGTTCTATGGCAGGTTTGCTGAAAGGGTCTAAAATTTGTTCTTTCAAATCACGAATGTTTTTGATGGGCATGTGTTTTTGACAAAACATACAAATGCAAGGTTTTTTGCTTATATTTATGAGCCACTGATTTCTTTGTCAATTTTCAGATTACTCCTAAATCGCCAAGTCCCATTATATATATATGATGCAATGATCTTGACAATAAAAGATCCTAAAAATAATCCGTAAAAACAAAGAAGCATAAATTCGAATACATTAATATTTAAATTAAAATGCTTAAAAGTTGAGAGATGCTAGCGTTCTCTAGTAATATTTTTATTTAAGCTATCCTTTCATACATATAAATGTGGATATAATATTTGAGAAGCGCATGAAATTTCACCGTACTAGAATTATTAAAAGTAGGAATAATCACATGCTATTTCGAGCCCACTTAAGATTTTAAACGATGAAGGAATAATTTAATGTGAACTGACATTGAAAGACATCCATAATGTTTCTTTCAGAAAAATGTTTATAATATTATGTCTTCTTCTTTGATTAGTTGAATGAGGAAACACTTAAGATGATATAAATTTTTTTTATCTGTTTATGTAGAGATTTAAAAAAATCGAAGAATAGTTATTGCAATATGTAGGATTAATAATGACAATAACGAAGGATTGTACAGATCGTAAAATTTAGTATGATTTTCTGTTGATTGACGGAGACACCAACCATATAAAGTGCATTATGTAATTCATCCCGAGATTATTGGTGTTCTTGTAATCTCAGGGAATAGACGAAGATCAGATTCGGCCGCAATAAGACAAATGTTTAATCTGTATCCTTTACTCTTAACTAATTTTTACGTGCAAACAAATACGTAATACTGTAACTTCTAAGCAATAAATCCCATACTGTATTATTACACTTTGCAATATGATATTATTCAAAGGTATAATGTATTGCAAAATTGGAATGCAATACATTACAATTATTTGAATTTATATTGCATAGAGATATCTTAGAAAATTGCATCTTATCAGATTCTCCTGGTTATAACATCGAAGCAATAAATCCCACAACAATAAATAAGACTTCGCAATGTATTTTAGTCCAAAGGTGTAATGTATTGCAGAATCCGAATGTACTACTATGAAGGGTAACAACAAGCTGTATCATTGAAATTTATAGCATTCACAGATGTCAAGTATATTCACCAAAAAATAAATACACAAATTAATTTCTACTATTGATAAATTTTATCTTTCAAGTTGTGTGTGTGTGTGTGTGTGTGTGTGTGTGTGTGTGTGTGTGTGTGTGTGTGTGTGTGTGTGTGTGTGTGTGTGTGTGTCCATCCAAATTCGCATTTTCTGAGCTAATATGGCATTTTTGAATAAAATTGATTATTTGGCATATCAGTGCTTTAATAAATAAGGTCAGAAGATGCTGATTGATAAAATAACTTCTCTAACTGCGCCAGCGTGAGTAGCATGTCTATCCCGTGATCTGAGCTTCCCGGGTTCGAGACCCGGTTCGGGCATGGTTGTTCTGAGTTCTATCTGTGAGTTGTATGAATGTGCCCCCCTGTAAAAAGGAGTTTTGCAAGCATGAAGTAGTCAAGTCGTAATGTGAAGCATGAATGTTGCATGATGTAGTCAAGTCGTACTCTTGATCCCGATAGGCGCTAATGAACAAACAAAAGACGCTCATTTCGGCTTAAATCGCCGACAGCTTTCTGCCAGCTGGCTTGTAAAGTGCCATAAGAAAAAACAACTTCTTTAATTGCATAATTTCAGTCTTTTTTTGCATAATGCCTAGAGAGAGAAAAAGTATCTGATTTTTAATTCATTAAGGGTGATGTCAGTCACTTTTGAATTATTTCTTCCCGTTTGTATTGTGTCAGTCATCGATGGTAAAATTCGTATTTTTCCTTCAAGATACAACTGTTATTCACTTAACTATATAAGCTTCGTTACTTATTGTTGACAAACGATATGCTTATAAAAATTATATTTCTTCAATAAATTTTAATCTGGAGGCTACAAAATAACACACCTAAATGTTCGTAGTTTTTTTGTAACTTTACTGAGGTCTGTATTTATTAGAATGTTAAAGAAATTGGATGACATGAGTTAGATGGAAAGAACACTAAAATAAGTTTGGTGCTTAAATTGTTAATACAGTAATACGATTTTTACTAATTACTAAGTTACTTGTACTAATTTTTGGCATGAATTTAGCATTTTATTGTACCTATCGTGTCATCCTTGAGGTGTGATAAATAGTATCTGAAAATCGAATTTGTGATTCAGACACGTTTTTCTCAATTAATTGAAACTAAAATTTTACAAAAAACTGCTCCTGAAGAAATAAAAAACCCTACCTATTTTAATATAATTGATTCATTGTGTTTTTAAGTCATTGCGTTTATATATTTCAGAAAGTACAGACTGACAGATGGTCAACCCATTGTTGAATTTATCTCCGAATTTTACAGGTGTATTTCTAATAGATATTAAATCTGCGCACCGAATGTTACCTACCTATGATTCTCCGTTTTTAAGTAATCGGGTTAATTTATATTTGCAGAACCGGACTAACGGATTTTCTCTTTACACATTTTATCAAAAATTCGATAGAACTTGCAACTCTGAATCTTTGGCCATATACCAAATTTCAACCGTCTAACTCAAAGCGTTTTTAATTATCTTTGTCACAGGCAGACGGATATTTTTCAAAAATGTTTTGAACTCAAGAAGGTTCAAAGCGTCGAGATTCGTCAAAATCTAAAATTCGAATTTTGTAAAGATTTTTATACTTTTACTATACTTTGTATACGAAAAAGAAGAAAGGAACACATGCATCTCCATGAATGTTTTCAAAGTTCCTTTAATTGAAATGCATACTACTTTATTTTTGTAAAGGATTACTTACTCGGTTGGTTCGATTAAAGCACACTTGTCACCATCAACACAGGCAGTTGTAGAATTTTCAAAAAGTATTGTTAAGTTTGTAGTTGGACATTGACTTGTATCGAGGAGTAGTGATGGATATTTATAACCGGAAAACAGAGTGCCAAAGCATATCCAGCAGATGAAGATCACACTACCAATCAATGATAGTACAGTGCTCTGAAATATTTTTACAGCAATCAAAATAATTTATTTCATTGCATCTTTCCTTATGTATAAAAACTATGAAATATGCTATACTAATAACACTCGCATAGAGTTTCCGGTGGCATAGCGTCCAACAAAAAAAATAGCTTTCAACTTAAGTCTAGCCTACACCCGATAGGATAAATTATCAAAAATTACTAGAAAACAATTTTTCATAGAACGAAGCTTTTTAGCATTTAATGTGTTCCGGCTATAGTTGTAGTTTCTTCTTTTGGGTATAATGAGATTTGAATGGCTGTTTAAAATCAGACCAAAACAAAGAAATGTATTGCATATGCATACCACAGCTCTTGGTGTTTGCACATGTGCAGTTTGAGGTTTTCGCGCATGTTCTGATTAGTGCAAAGCACATACCGTTGCTTATCTCTGATATTCTCTAACTTAGTATTTCTTCCTTCTTCATTTTCCTTATCGGGCTATAAACGAAGATTTTTTGCATTTAATATGTTCCTGCCAAGATTGGATTTTCTTCTCATGTGCATAATGAGACTTGAATCGCTATTTGAAGTCAAATGTAAACAAATAAATGTATCGCGTATGCATACCATAGCTCTTGTTAATTGCACATTGCACGGAATAGTTAAAATCGCAATTATAAAACTCCCTTTATTGTTTTGACATGACTTTAATGTACTAAACCCTTTTCCAATAAATGCTCTATAAAGTGGCATACATATTTCTAATATTGCTAGCTATTTCTAAAGTTTTTGTGTTTCAAATAAACAGACTCTTTCAGAAGACTTCATTTTATACTATATACAGATTATTTTCGAGTATTTAATTAATAATGAGAATTGAACACTGAATGAGAAGTATATTAATAGTTTAAATGCTATCAACTTAATTGTGTTCTGTACTATCTGATTAGATGAGGTCGTCTAGTTTGAGATCGTTGTATCGTTTCATTCAAATAAGAATCTATAAAATAGTTGGCATATTATGCATTCTAAGAAATTTTTGCTTTATTAATAATACTGAAGAAGGATTCAGCTCTTATTTAAAAAAGAAAAGTAATATGTCGATATCCTTAACGGATAAATTAATTAAGTTATTAATAAATACAGCAACTTTTCGGGATTTGATGAGAGAAAGATGTGGGAAATATTAAAAGAAAACCAATGGGAATGATTTTCTGAAATTTTCCTGTGTTCCAATAAATATGCAATATGAAAGTCATACCATTGGCGAAAAATAGTTGTGAAAGGCTCTATTATTGTGCGACTTCTACGATTCTCTTTTTTGATACTAATTGATGAAATGCAGTTAGTACATAAGTAAAAGAAAATTTTATATATATATATATATATATATATATATATATATATATATATATATATATATATATTGGATGCGATTTTGTCGACAGATTAAAATCAAAATTTGATACAATACTTCAAATGTAGTTACAAAATCACACACTAAATTTCGTTTATTTTAGTTTCGGAGCTTTTAGGATATCGCTTTTATATTTTTATGAAACTACATACCTACAAATAGTCAACTTTTTGCCAGATTTGGTTATGTGGTACAGAACTTCACGTTAATCCGAATCTGTATGCAAAGATTTTATCCATGTAGCCCTCTTCGTTTTGTAATCATCGTATTAAATTATATTCGAACAACTGAATAGATTTATTTCCTCTAAATGAAATTTCAAAATTTAATGGAAATCTATAAATTTGTAGTAGATAAATATACAAACTTTATCGGTCTAATTCAAAACGTTTTTAAGTTGTTATATTCACTGATAAATAGGCAAACTTCATATCAAAAATCTGTTTTCCGATTTCAGAAAAATCAGAATTGTTCAAATTCAACAGACTATTGACTTTTGTTTTTTGGACCATTAGTATTTTTTTTTCTTTGTTTAATTCGAATAAAAATTTTAATATTCACTGAAAGAAGTTGCTCCAATTGAAAAAGGAATTACACTGGGTGTGTTTCACATCACGTAAAAACTGGATTTATAGCTCAACGATCAGTTTAAGAGGTAATAATTTTTATTTGTAATCTATACTGCGTATTAAACTTATTTCTTGTCGATTTTCGGTATTAAGTAGAATGTTTTTATTGCCCAAGTCCCCTCCTAAGCAGAGAATCATCGAATCAACAGCCATTACTGCATCTATAAAATTATATTCCTTACCAGAAGCCTTACAGTAGAGGAAAGCAATATTACAAATTCGTGACAATATTTATTCTGCCAGTTTGATTGAAAATAATTCTTTTATTATGATCAACTGCTATCCATTGCAATTGTTTAACTTGACTAAATTAGCACTTCTAACAATTTGGTGTAAACATCTGGTCATCGGAGACGGTTAAATCTATAATTTTGAATTTCCATTATATTTTTAAATGGAAATTATTCTAAATGTGAGGTAAAAATAAATACCAAATCGCATCGAATTTACTTAGGTCGGAATAGCATAATTCAGTATTACTGTATTTGTAAAATGCTGATTGATTTATAACAGTCTTTAATCTCAACTTTCCTTATTACTTATTCTTTTCCATTCATCTTAATATATAGACGGGATTTAGACATAAATGAGATGAATATGAAGAAAAACTCTATGTTTAAAACCAATTATTTCCACCAGATATAAATTTGAAACAAATAAGAGTAAATAAAATAAAAGCTAATTTTTGAATAATACATTAGTGACTGAAATTACTTTATCTGAAGCCTTCCGTGTCAGAACGCCAACCATGAAAACAGCCAGCACTGGTCCTTCAGATACGCTCATGAAAACTATGGTTGCTTGAGCTAAGCTATCGACATTTTTTATGGCAATAGTAAGAAAAATTGTTGCTAAACCGTAGATCAAGCCTGAAAGGAAAGGATTTCACAGATTCGGAAATGAAACTAAAAAAAAAATTCTTTAAAATTTTTTCCAGAAAACAATGAAGAAAAGGATTCACTTAATAATTAATAACCTTTCTATAAAAAGTTCTTAATATGGATATTCATTATTAATGACATTGATCCTTAATATTGATAATAATTCTTAATATTGATTATTTCTTGATAACAATCTTCTTTTATTTTTGCTGACTAAAAGTAGAAATTTAGAAGACAAACTATTCAAAACGTTTCTTTAAATAAATTAAAGTATTTTGCGTACAGGTGTTTTTGAATATAATTTTGCAAAGTGTTATAAGCATATCCAAAGCAAATAACTTGCCTGGAATGCATGCAGTCTTAATGCTTAATGCGTCCAGTCTTCTATTTACTTAAACTGGATATCATATGACTTAACTGAATGGAACTTTAAACTAATGAAGAATTTTGTTAGACATATTCGATGAACATTTATTAGTATAATAAATGTAACTTAGACAAACTCTCTATAGTTTTATATAAATCGAATTTTGAGGTTATAAGTTTCAAATCTAGTTATAACATTTACATTTAGTTTAACTTATTTTAGGATAATAATCTTTCTAATAATGAAAAATCGAAATTACTATTTCTTCAAGAATGTTATATCTTCCTTTGGTAACTTCTTTTTCAAAATTTCTTCGAAGACTTTCAAAGATTATTTCAATTTTTAAAATCTT
The DNA here is from genome assembly GCA_026543055.1 of Argiope trifasciata. Taxonomy (NCBI): domain Eukaryota; kingdom Metazoa; phylum Arthropoda; class Arachnida; order Araneae; family Araneidae; genus Argiope; species Argiope trifasciata. The sequence goes on from JAPMOQ010019505.1 coordinate 2,024,706, forward strand.
GAATTAAATAACTGTTTTGAGGTTCAAGTTACATTTTAAAAATATTCGAAATAGATAAATATTATTTTTAATTACTCGTTTATCATGTTCTTAAATCTAACTAATTTTTAGTTATTTGAACTCGAATTTTACTTTAATTTCTAAGTTCCTCTTTTTTATTCCCATGCTCTTCAGTTTGCACGTATAAATGCTAGCTCAGCTAATTTTGAGAATTATGGAATCCTTTTAAATTCTATAGACTTTAAGTGCAATACCATATCCACATTTTTCTGTTCATCTATTTAAAGTATGTGTCTCCCAGGATTTAACAAAGAATTTTAAATGCTATTCTAAAAATTAAGTATGATGCTCGAATTTCATGAAAATAATAACGATAATACTTTATAAAATCATTACGTGCTCTTTTCCCATGAATTTTTTAGATATCTTTTTAAGGTTTCAATGATAAAAATGTTTACAAAAATGAATAATCAGATGCTTTTAAATCATTTTCACAACACGAAAATTTAAAGATAATCAACAAACCAGTAATAGACTTTACCTTACTGAATATTCAAACACATATTCAAAGAGCATTGGCCCAGTTTAAGGAGGAGCAAACCATTAACTTTATATAATAGATCGTTTTGCTTTACTCACATGAGCCCTTAGCAATATACATTTCCCAATTAGGATTCAACTTATATGCGAAGAGCGGTTGAACAAAATCCACCAGCGTGACTGTACTCAAGGAATTGAGAGCAGAAGAAATAGTGCTGAGTGAACCGCTAAAAATCCCAGTGAAGCACAGTCCAGTGAGGCCTGGAACCGAATGAAGCCTTGTAACTATAAAATATGGCACCAACTGTAAGAAAATTGGCATTCCTTTAAAAATTCTGTTTTGTAATTTTATTTATTTATCTATTTACTTTCAAATAACATAAAGCAGCTTTCAAATAACATAGCAACCCAGTGTTGAATGTTTTAGATGGAGCACTTGGACATTATAGACCTACACCTCCAAAACTGGGCAGTTATTTTATTTAGATCTAATTTAAAGTATTGTTTTATACCTGGATATTATTAGAACCTTTGATAAAGAGATTATAATGTAAATAATAACCAAACATAGAAATCAACTACAAGCCGCAGATATTTATATGTAAGTGCTGATTAATAGAAAAGCATCGCGTGGAATGGGAAAGCAATGTGGTTTAGTGCTCAATGGAGGAACATTAAATCACCAATTTTGAATTGCGGCTAATACAATTCGTTGTACATCGAAATATTAAAAAGTTAGAAAAATCAAATGTAAAAGTGTCAAATTTGGTTGTCTTCGGTAAAAACTTTTTATCTTTTATCGAGAACTTTTAAGAAGATAAAAACTTTTCCAGAACTTTTTATCGAGATAGCATACATACACACATTCATCTTTATTAATTGCAGATATGGAGTAAAATGAATTTCTTATAAAATAACAAGTCATGTCAAAAGTAAAGAAAATTACTTTACTTGATCATATTTTGAGATTCCAGTTTCTGATTGCATCAAAATCGGGTCGCAGTGAAAATAAACAGCGTACAGAATAACACCAAACATAGTGCAAGCAAAGAGAAGCGTCACAACCAGTAGTGTGCTAATCTGAAGAGCTCTGAAACATGTTAATGACAATTCAGCACTTTTATAAATTTTCAATTTCTTATTTCAAAGCTTTAATTCATTAATCTAACCATAAAAATTAATAATGCATAGAGTATTCAGTAAAATTTATATTGGAGATAAATATTATCCTTCTATTGGGTCGTTCGGAAAGTCATTTCGTATTTTTGTGTCAAAATGAAAAGAAATTTTCGTTTAATGAATAAATTATTTATTAAATTATAAAATTGCCATTCTGGTCTAATACCTTTTGGTAGTAACATGATTACACGCTCATAAAAGTTTTGGTCTTTGCTGTAAAAAAAACTGATTGAGGTGGTTTTTGGCCTCCTCATTTGAAGGAAAAATTTTGCAAATCAGTTCTGGTACTGATGTACTGTTAACACATCTTCTCCACACATATTGGCTAATTTATTTCTGGCTTGAACAGCATTTTTACCTTTTATAGCAAAAAAGAAAAAAATGACGAAAATGCTGTTTATTGCTCTCCATATTTAAAAGGGCACCATCCAAAAACTACTGCGAAGAATCAGCTGCACTTTTTCACACTCAAGCCTTGCTATATCAGATCTTAAAACATAAAATGATTTTGCGGTTTAAGTATGAAATTGGGTGCGAAAAATGCAATTAAATCCTCTGTCGGGAAAAAACGAAATTACTTTCCGAACAACCTAATACATCTTTTCTAATAAAATCAATCGTATAAAAAATATAACAAATATTTATATAAAATGTTTCTTGTTCATGGCATTTTAAAGTGATTGCATCTAATGATAGATTAAAGTGATTACCATCTTAAATAAATTTTTTAAGCATATCTGCGGCAAGAAAAGAATTTGGTTACCTTAATAACCAGCGAAATGGTATTCCCTAAATTTCTAGCGTATTCTTCTATTCTCATACAAAATTGCGGATATTGGTCTTCTAATGTGCACAATAGTTGGCTTTGTGTGAACGCTGCTTAACGTGATTATTTAGTCTTAAAAAAATTTCCTTCTCATACTATAAATATAATCCGATTAATAAATTGATTCTTAGGCCGCGTTTACACTCGACCAGTTTTAAAACGGCCGATAAGCAACGCTTGCTCAGAAAGGAACTGATTTATGTTGGCCCAATATCATAAGATAAATTCAGGCATTCCATGTTTAGCTATAAATTGCCATTTTGGCATCTCTGGTTTTTTTTTTTCTTTTTCACTCCGTATAATATTGAAATTATGGATATTCTCTCAAAAAAAATGGTAAAATAAAAATAAAAGGTTAATGTATCTAAATTTGGGAAACTAGTAAAAAGAAGTGGAAAATAAAATGAAAAAAAAAGCACAGAAAGAACAAACAGGTAAAAATGTCGGAAATAATCTATGATAACTGATCAACTTTTCACGTCAGAAAACCGCCAAATTGTGCAAACGCTAATGCAGTAAGAAAAAATTACAACACAGGAGGTTATAGTTGGCACGTCGGAAAATTACTTGCCAATAACCGAAAGCAATTTTTAGCCTTTCTAACATGCGCTGACTACTGAGCGTTTTATAAGTGTCCGAGTGCGAACCAGCATGAGTATAAACACTTCTTGTGCGATTAATTCTTTTATCTGCCTTAATTATCAATAAAAACAATATTTTGAAACATTCGGGGCTCAAGTTTTAGAATTGTTACACGTGGCTAAACTGTTGATTGATTGCTTAATGTGGATTCATTCGGCGAAATTGAAATGCAAAACCATTTCTTTGCTTACATTTCCTTATTATTCGCAGAAATTCAACGAGACAGATTGTTATAGTGTTTTGAAATCTGAATTGCTTGGTTTTCATTACAGAAAACTGAATCTGAAATATGTTCCTGTAGTAACTTTTTTATTAAATGAAATAAAGAACTAAGACGTTAATCAGTACAGAAAATGCTTTAAAATGGAATAGAAACTAGTTTTTGGAAAGTGCCGATGACTAGTTTTAAGTAGTGTACAAAGATGAACTTAGGAAATGCTAAACATGAACCCTGCCGAAATGGAAATATTCTAATCAAAGGTATGTAATGTAAAATATTTCATCCTTGTATTTACCATATAAATTTAGCAATTGTGCTCACATTACTCACTTATATTGTAAATATGGATTATTATACTTCTCGAAACATTTGATACCATATATATTATGCCTGGAGAAATAAAATGTATGTATAATAATTATAAAATAAATATATGTGCATAATTTTATTCCAAATCATAATAATGCAATTATAATAGCCATCAAAAATTATGTCAAAATATATTTAAGTCTAATTTCTTTGAAAAATTAATCTGCAACTTTTTGCCACTCTGTAGGTGTGAATTAACAATCAAAATTAAAAAATAAATTAATAAAAATAAGGCATTGACTTGAATGATGAGTGAAAGGCTCCCTGCAAGTGCAAAGGATTTAAGATATCTTCGTGATTTTAACTTCGTTTATTTCAAATTCCTGCATCTGCTATCATGTAAATATAGAATTACATTTTCTTTCAGTTAAATTTTATAACTGAATAATTTAATTAAAATCGTACTTTAACTATCTCAAAGATTTTTAAATATGTTAAGATTTTACTGAAAGTCTTGAAAAGGAAATATGATTATTTTTTATATGTTTAAAACATAAATCTGAAGAAAATATAAATGCTTTATGGAGTTAAAAGAACTTCCATATGTAATATTTTCTAATGCATCTTAAATAATTAACATATTCCCTATCATGAATTGCCGCACTGGCTCGGGCTGTCTGCTGTCTATTTATGTATGATCCTTTCTTTGCTGTCTGTAAACCGTTCTAGAAAAAGATTAATTAGACAGCAGACATTAATTATATGAGATTCGGGTGTATCAAACGCTTTAAGAATCATATACTGAATTTGCGCTTCGAATCCAGACATTCTTTAATAAGCTTACACTTGTTCCTAGATATCATTGGAATAACTTTCGGTATTTTTGTTAAAGAATTGACTGAATATTAAATTGGTGTGCAGTTAGTTGCATTCAGAAACAAAAGCCCTTTCTCTTTGGGTGCAAGTGATAAATAGGCTTCCAAGAGAGATTTTCATACGATTCCGTGAAAAGCAAGAAAACACTGATAATATCTATGTCTTCCAATACAGACATAATGGATATGAGTTTTCATGACAATGATAACTGGATCCATATTCTGGATAGATTCTTTCTCATTATGCAAAAAGTTTGAATGATCAATCGTTCCTCCTAATGATACACGAAATTTACATTATGATTGGTATATATATGTTTGTGCTCGAGTCAATGAGCAAATATATGTGGACGAATTGAATTTCACCTAACAGTTCGTTTGCTTTTATCTTTTCAAAATAGACGTCGTGTCTTAAAGAATTATTAGTTCATTCTCTGAAGGCTGCTCCCAGTGTTTACAAAGAGGTTTTACCGGATCACATTCTTATTTGTTTGAACCTCTACAGGCAGGGTCTTATAAACAATCCATTGAAATTACAATGGATTATCAATAAGATTCTGTCACATTGCGATCATATTGACATCTCCAGAAGACACTCGAAGGAACACCTCGTAATTGAGGAGAAGATGCTTCCAGCATGGTGGTTGGCCAACCCGATGGGTACACTAAAGGTGAGGGGATCCTTGCCATAGATAATGGGACATACTTCCTACGGAGATGGTTGTTCCGTGTCCGATGATGATCACACCACAGTTCCCGCCAGGGTTGCTGTAGCGGCTATCCGGTCATTCAGTATTTATTTCCGAGTGCCTTCGGGAGGGACGAGAGTCAGTAATATGGCTTGACTTCTCCAGGACGCGGGATATAAATCTGATGTTGCCCCGATGTTCTTGGGGATAAGGAAGGGATACAACGTATTTAAGTTTTATATATATATATATATATATATATATATATATATATCGACTCTTCTAGAAAAAGACGCTGTTAGAATTTCTTTTCTCTACATTAATGAATACGAAGAATAATGTCAAATCAACCAAATTAGATAAAAAAATTGATCGAATATTTTAGTATTGCAGAGTTGTAAATAAGCATATCGTTTATATTGGGTTGTTCGGAAAGTCATTTCGTTTTTTTTTTTTTTGTTTTTTTTTTGTCAAAATGAAAAGAAATTTTTGTTTAATGAATAAATTATTTATTAAATTATAAAATTGCCATTCTGGTCTAATACCTTTTGCCATATTTTTGGTAGTAACATGATTACACGCTCATAAAAGTTTTGGTCTTTGCTGTAAAAAAAACTGATCAGGTGGTTTTTGGCCTCCTCATTTGAAGGAAAAATTTTGCAAATCAGTTCTGGTACTGATGTACTGTTAACACATCTTCTCCACACATATTGGCTAATTTATTTCTGGCTTGACAGAATTTTTACCTTTTATATAGCAAAAAAGAAAAAAATGACGAAAATGCTGTTTATTGCTCTCCATATTTAAAAGGGCACCATCCAAAAACTACTGCGAAGAATCAGCTGCACTTTTTCCACACTCAAGCCTTGCTATATCAGCTCTTAAAACATAAAATGATTTTGCGGTTTAAGTATGAAATTGGGTGCGAAAAAGGCAATTAAATCCTTTGTCAGGAAAAAACGAAATTACTTTCCGAACAACCTAATAATTTGCAGCGTGCATGGTGAAAAAGTTGTTAAAATGATAATTTATTTTGGGGCAATTTGTTCTCTAAGTTCAATAAAAAAAAATTTAAAAATTAAAAATATTATATCAATATTTTTAATTACTTTAGTTAGTTGCAAGTAATTGGAATGTACTAATAATAGTTATCAATTAAGTAACTGTGAAATAGTAATTATACGCACATTGTAATTATGTAAAAAAAATTACGTGCATACCATATTTGTTAGAATTAAAAAGTTTTTTAAAATTCTTGGCAGCTCAATCCTGTCTTTATATTATTATAGATTGATGCATTATGTCTTAAACGAAAGAAACAACTTATTTTACTTACGTTTGAGCCTTTTTGTAGCTTTTCATCGTCAACGTTCTTTGTACTTGAATCTGATTTGTTCCATAAAATGCTAGACCTAGAGTTAGGCCTCGAAAGGTGGAATTCCAGAATGTAAACCTAGTTGTGAAGTCGAAGTCCATACTGTAACAAAAATATGGTAACTGAATAATATACTTCGAAAAAACATTGAAATATTTGGAAAAATTCGATTAAATTTATTTTTGTACGTTTCAACTCATTAATTCTTTACTTCTATAAAAATCACTTAAATTATTGACAATGCAATAAAAATTAATAAGTTGTAAAACATCATAATATTTTTAAACATCTCCAAGTCATAACAAAACTTTATATTTTTCTGTAACAGTTGCATACATTAATCTTAAAGTTCACATCATTTTGGTATTAAAAATTATTGTATTTGTACTTATTTATAAAAAAAACAGTTGCAATGGGGTACGTAAGAATTTTCGAAAAATTATAACAATAAATCTGGATTTCTACATTTTCTTCTTCCGGAACAGTGTCTAATTAGATATTTCTTTTAAAATAAAAGAAATTTGAGGCATCAACGAAATGAAAGAATATGACGTGAAAATCATGAAACAAATGACATGCTATTTCAAATGAAGTAATTCATGTTTCTCTTCACTACAAGGTTAGAGAAAAAAGTTATATTAATTTAAAAAAAGAATATTTTAATACAAAATTTCATAACACAGAATGGCTGTGATAAACGTTTGAAACTAAATCCCTTTTTAAAATACCGGTTATATTTTGGGTCTAAGCCAAAGTGAGCATCAATACATTCAAATGATTAGTTTAACCGAAATGCCCTAAAAATACAATTCTTACAAAAATAAAAGGAAACAGATCACACAGCAACAAACCACACTGGATAATTCATTCAAGTAGAAAAATCGATATAATTTATTGAAATGAAAAGAAATTCATACACATTTATTTTTCTAATTTTTCTTACAAATATTATCGAGACTAATCCAGTTTTGGGGGATTATCTTGTAAGTTCGAAACCACCAGCGGAATATTCCCCATGTGTGGTGGTGACTGGAGTACATCCAAACCTGTCGTGGTCACAAAGTCTACCATTTCGAGCGTAATACCACTGAGGGTGCTGGCTCAGAGGTGATCGCCCTCTGATTCAGGTCTAAATCACTATATGTGGCTGAATGAATGAAATATATATGAATGAAACTCGCCTCGTAAAAAGGGTTGTGCCGCGTGAATGGCAAAGTCGTACTCTTGGTCCTATTTAAAACAAAAGACGCACCCTATTGACTTAAAACGCTGCCTTTTTATATCAGCGGACTTGTCCAAAGGCGAATGCCATAAGAATGCCACAACATAATATTTGATAGCTCACTTACCCTCGCTGGATAATCCTAAATGATTAATATTTATCAAAGCATGAATAGTGTTCTCCAAAAGATTCAATTTGTTATTGATTTGATCTTAAAGTTGTGGATCTTCAAAAGAAGCAATATTTAAAAATCCATCTTTTTTTCTCACTTTTAAAAAATCACTCCTTCAAAACGTATTCCACATATCCATCCTTCTCGTATTTCTTTTGTTTAGGTGTCCACTTATCATTCTACTGCACAGAAATTATTGGAGAAATTTTCGACATACCACAGTTTCCTGATGATTTAAAAAATTTAATCGTATTACTTCAGAAAATTAATTTTTTTTCTTGCTTAATGCACAGACTTTGTTCTTTGACCACAAGCCTTTAACTCACTGAATGAATTGAAGCAAAGCACTGCAGTAATAGAGGGAGCAAAGATTACAGACTGAAAGAATTTTTTTTAATAAATTTATTTCCGTCTGTTTTGAATTTTCCAGTCAAATCATTGAAATTGAAGCTATAATACAAGCGAATTAATTGTTGATCACTAGAACCAGGGGATTATGTTGTATTCGTAATACAGGAGATCCAGTCCATGCTATTTTTATCATTACAATATACTTATCGTGACATCCGTTATCACTATAAGTGATGAATTCTGTGTCATTGAAAGAAATTTACAACAATGTTTTCTTACGCGTTTAGTTTCATATTAAGAAAGATTGATTTATAGATATAATTAATGAATGTTGAATGAATGCCAGTTCCATATGGTCTGATCTTGGCGACTATTGGGCAGGTTTGGCGACTAAAACTGAACATTCTGGAAAAAAACAAAATGGATATCATTATTGGGAGCCAAGATCCATAAATAAAAAAAATCATATCCTATTGGGATGCTATAAAAAACGAAAAGCCGCACGAATATTGAGTTTTTCCTTTATAGTACTGATATTGGAGTGAATTCTTTGATTCTGCACTCTGAGAGCAATTGTCTCAAATTACTGAATGGCTATCTGCAGGCTGCGAGTTTCTACAAGTTGTTCTCTTTGAATATCTGTGAATTTTTACAAGTTCTGCTTGAATATTTTCAGCATTTTTGTCACCTTTGTTTTGCACTTTTTATGGAGTTTTTAAGAGTTACTTATCCCTATCCAATTGCTACCTGGACTTTCTATGTACATCCATTAGACAGTTCTAAGTAATATTAATTAGAATCATATTTAGAGCTATTTATTTTGAAGAAATAAAAAAATGAATGGTGTAAGAATGCACAGATTTCTACTTATTTTACCTTTAGCTGTAATACACTTGAATGATTTATTGTGTACATTCCAGGTGCCTCATATAAATAAAATGCAAGAACGCAGATGTTAAAGAAGATGCAGTAAAAACGCTTATTTCTCTTGCGGAGATAAACAATTATATACATATATATACATTTACTTGAAAAACTCCCATCTGCCTCCTGCTTTGGCTCTCTCATAAATTTCATTAGGGCTCCCAACTTCCCTCATTCCAATAAGGTACATAGTACTGAGGCAGAGAAACATTAATATTCCCTGGAAAGCGTCAGTCCATAAGACTGCTTTCATTCCTCCCTGTTGGGAAGAAATATCTTATTTTGAAAACATATAAATTAGTTATATGAATAATATAAAAAAACCAAGATGGAATATAAAAATGCCAAGAATAGAGTGCAATATGAATTTGTTTCCCAAAGGTTACGAACAAACATCCCTTCTTTTCAACATAATCTCGGTAAATATTTAAATATAAATTGCCTCTTCATAAATCAATCAGGGATTATTATGGATCGTATTTCAGATTCCTTCTTCAAAAAACGATCAGGGATTATTATGAATCAGTTCCAGACTCCATCTTCATAAAACGTTACTACCAATGATGTGAAACGATCCTAGAAACTCATCATTAATCTAAAAGCTTAGGCTTTCTGGGTAGTTCCTCAATTGAGAGAAAAGATAAAACTGATTCGACTATAAGCAGACTAACGACGGGAATCAAAGTTAACCGCAATAGATTACTTTTTCAATGAATTGATCAAATAGTCTGAAAGAAATGGTGGATTCTAGAATATCAGGGAACGAGCCATTTGCTAAGTACATACCATTAGTAAAGTGCGTCGAAGAGGGTAATGGGGACCTGACCCACAGTCTCTCTTGGAGATTCAAATTCTTGAATTTCCGAGAGAGCTTTTGTTGAACAGTAACCATGGTTATACGCAACTCTTGGCAATAATTTTATTATGTCTTCTACACTCGATTTTATTCATGTATCTCATCGGAACATTTAAGAAAAATGGCTCTCGTATAGGAAATATTGCATATTTTTTAAAATCTCGCTCGTGAAAAGAAAGCCCTTAAAAAAATGTTATTGTCTATTGCATTATCTCACAGCCTTTAAGAAAATAAAGAACGATGTTTTTCGTATATTTATGCGATTCTATTGTCAAATGAATTTCTACTTGTATGTGTTGTTTAGCGATATATAGTATTAAATAGAAAATTACATATCTGGTAAGAGCAAAATTATAAATACTATCAACTTGAAACTACTTTTAAAAAATTCCAATTTCGTCCAATATGCTATTATAGGCGTATAAGTTGATTGTGATTTTAAAAGAATAAATTTATTCATCAAATAACGCTTTCCTATTTAAAATATGAAAAGAAAAAAAAAAAGAAGAAAGCAAATATCATCACCACTTACAGTGGAAATTAATACTACATTATTTTTCCCATTGTAGCATAATTTGAAACACTACACCACACTTAAACAGTTTAACAGTCCTGTGCTGTTTAAGTAACACTTAAGTATAAGTTTTATTCATATTATGCAAAATTTTTCCCGAAAAGTTGTTAAGAAGTTAATATCCCTATTTAAAAACAGTATCAAATCAATCCTTTTCACAATATTGTTCTCCTTTCACATTCGGCGTTTATGTCAACTTACCATAAAGCAATAGATGGTGCAAACGGCTCCGCATATTATTATCATTGCATTCATAGAAAAATCGGTTACTGCACTGAGAGCAAGTACAGGGCCCAAGAGAACAGTAGATGAATAGAGAACCTTAACAGAAAAACAATGTAAAGACATTAAAAATTAAGCTGGATATTAATAAATGAAAAAATTGCGTAAAAATTAAGCAAATAAATAAAGGCTCAATATTTAATTTAACCATTAAAGATATGCATATGCTTCTAATTAAAAATTGCTTTAAATAAAATAAAAATAATTTAACATTATTGGCGCTAGTGCATTAGTTTCTGAAACCCCTTTTCTTTTAAGTACTATGTGGCTTGTATTTCTTGAGTGTTTTAATTTGTTCGTGATTGTGTTCCTTGATTTTATCATGATTAATGCTCTTTATAAAAAAGTCCATCTCAATAGTGTGCTTATTTCAAATGAATAAAATGATCAAATAGGTAGGTCATAGTTAATAAAATGTGTTTCATACATTTGCATTGCAAAGAAGAAAAAAAACTAACTATTCCGCATCAAGTAATCGAGTTTCAACATCTAAAAACCTATATTTTAGATTTAAATCTATAGATTAGATTTAGACTCCGATAATCAATGGATATTTAGAGGCATCGATGACCATTGGTTGTTTCAAAATAATGAAATTAAAAGCTCCTTAACTTCGTCAGTTTTAATCACAGAGTTTTGTTGGGTTTTTTTTTTGTTTGTTTGTTTTTAAATGTTGGTGGGGCAAAAATGTTTTACTATATATAATTAAAAAGACATGAGAACTGAATAAATATTTAAATATATTAATTTTTCCGTAGTATATTTATTGACTCAAGAAATATAAATAATAATTATTTTTCAAGATGAACGCATAAGCCTATCTCATCGCTAAAATGCATCAAAGATTCTTAAAACAACATTAACAACATTCTGACCAACAATATAACTTGTATTGCTTCAAGTTTTCCTCAATTTCCGAGCTCTATGCAACAAATTGTTCACAACGCTGCTGACTATACACTAGCAGCTAGGCTAGTGGACAGTCAGATATTATATCCGTATCTCTCTCAAGACGAAACCAGGTTGAAAAGATAGAGATTCGAAGTAAAGTGTTGCATTTGGTAGCCTCAAAGAAAAGCATAAACCACCAAACAACAAACTTGAGTGACAACTCATTTATACTAATGTCCTCAGGAATGCCAAACAGCAGAATGATACGGGCTGTATTAATTGATTGGCTATTTGAAGATTTCAAGTAAATACATATCATTTATAGTTATATTCCCACGATTAAAATTCGATTCCTTGCTGTCAAAAATCCTCAGTATCTAGGTTTAAAGACTAACATTATCCTAAATTGAATCTCTGATCTTCAAGACTAACACCATACGAAAAACAGAGAGCTGGTTATCAGCAAATAAAGGTGAGAGCCGTATCCTTACAAACAGAATAGATCAGTAAACTTGTGATCTACATAAAAAAGGGTCAGTATATACCACGAAAAAAAGATCTGCGATTGCCATTAGACTAGTAAATAAAATTTCTTGGAATGATCAATCTATCTAAGTATGGGATAATTTCTAGTGGAATTTTATGAAGCATAAAGTTTAAATATCATGACTTACAGTGCAAAATATCTCATACCAAAAAGATTCTTCTGTTAAAATTATACTTTTTATACTTTTTCGAATTGCTAATGAATACCACATCTCCAATATCAAAATGCAATTGATTTCTTTAATAACATAATCTTTGCAAGAACATGGGATTTTTAGAATTTACTGAGACTTTTAGATAAAGGTGGCAAATATCAATGAAAAGAGTCAATATAATGGATTGATCTGCTCATTGAAGAATGTAAATCTTGACAAAGAAAAAAAGGTAAATGGCAAATTCATTGAGAAAATCAACCAATTAAATATTTATTGAAACATGCGATTGCCATCCATTCATTTGAATAAATCATTTCTTCACTTATCCCCTTAATATTTGGTTAGCAACTCTTTATCAATCCAGTATGGAGAAAAGCTATTTTCAATATACAATGGAATTTTTACTTTTAAGATATTATTATTACAGATAACGGCCTTTTCGGGATTAGGGAAACAAAGTAGATCTTCCTTAAAGGAATTTATAATGGGATGATCCCAAAAACATTGAAACAAAAGAGTTACTTAACAATCACCGGTTGGAATTTTCAAATGCTTGCCGGGTACTGTTGTATAATGGTATTTCAGTGAGGCTGCTTCGCAAAGCTTGGGTAGGCGGGAAATATTGCTATTAAAATGCAAAATAGCTGCTTAAGCAAACTGCTATAAATAAAATATTAACTGCTTAATGTTTAAATGATCCATTATATTTGCAGATAATTAAAAATTAACTTTTTTCGAACCTTCACTGATTGTTAAGAAATATTTATTGAAATAATATGTAGGTCATCATTTGGTTGGCGGACATGATTACTAGTATCAACATGTGGTAGCAACCTCTTTACATAGACAACTAGTTTAAATTAAATTTTAAAAATAAAATTAGCCTAAAATACAAGTTATATTCTACTATTCTCTTACTATTGTTTTTTGATGATTCGGACTAATCATTTCTTTTTGAGAGAACGATAAAAATCTGATTTCTGATTCACCTTCTTTAATAGTGTTTATCCATGACAAATTAATCATGATCTATGATTAACTTTGAATAAATTTTTTATCAATTAAAAGTAGAAAAGAAACGTATTCTATGGTACTTACCATTTGTATTATAAACATTCCAGAAACAGTGTATTTAGTACATTTCCCAAAACGCATTTCCAAAAACTGAAAAGAAAAATTCAGGGAATTATGCTTATATTATTACTGTTGCGATATTTTGTATTTCAACATAAAATTATTTATTTCATTATTGTACGCAAGAAAAGAATACAAAAAAAGTAACTTTGCAGGCATGTTGTTATATCCATCAAGTATTTTCAGGCTACATTATTCAATAAAGGTCTTAATATATACTTGGTATCATTTTTAATTATGAAAGCTATACTTCATGTAATTATTCATAATTAAAAATCAGAAAGTTCATATTTTAACTTGATTCACCAAAAATTTGAATAACATGTTATTGAAATTGTGCCAGTGAAACGAAAGTTTTTCTTTTTATTTTATTTTCAAATGACTTTATCCATTATCCTAATTTGTCAGATGTTTATATTAAATCAAGAAATTGTGTTCAAAAGTTAATTCATAGAAATAATATCGCATACTTTAATACAATATTTTTAATTTCTGAACCCTTTTTCTCTTCAAACCCTTTAAATTTTGTTTCTAAATTCGTTGTTTGGGAAGTTACATTCATGTTTAAATTTTCCTGATTTAAGTTAAAATAATATATAACATCTTCAAATAATATTTTCTCTTACAAATTTTAGTGAAATCTTTATAAATTGCAAAAGCCCTCTTAAATTAAAATCAAAGGAATCGCATTTTTTTTTGTAAATTTATTATAGTTATTTCTCAATTGCAGTTTGCAATTGCAGACGTTTTTCTAAATTTCAGAATAAGCAATTTGCTCATCTGAAAATATTTTAGTTGTTTTAGTATTCTGTCATCTAAAAAATCGAAAATATCATGCTCTTTATCAGTAGAAGCCTCGTATTTGGAGATTGTAGTATCTTTTTTTTCTTAGATGCATTAATTAATCCATAAAATTGTGAAAAATTCTTTTGAACTTTCGAGTCAAAAGAATTTTTCAAATGTTTTCAAAGAAGAGTAAATGAAACAATGAAAATTATTTGGGTGTAAGTTACAACACTGAAAATATTGTTGTAAAATATATTTAAAACATGTTTAAAAATTATTTAAGATAAAGAATTTTACCTCAACTAAATTTACATTGCCGAAAAGAAAATTTTAATTTTAAAACGGTATAAAAATTATTTTTCTCTTGGAATATTTTACAAGTCAGTGGGAAAAAGCATCAAAATTTAGCTTAATTTTTGATAATACAAGTTCCAAAAAAACTCACATTGAATATTTCCACTCTCTAAATCATATCGGTGCAAATTTAATAGCGATAATTCAAACTATTTGACTTAGATATCGCCAATACACACACACTTTCAGCTTTATTACTAGTAAAGGTAATAAAATTAAATTTATAACAGTAAAAAGTTGACCTATACAACAATATTATAAAAAATTCTATATTATAGTGATACTGTAAAGATTACATTTTTATCTGCGCATTGTCGCAGCTGAGATTAAATTATGATTATTCTTTTGAAAAAAATGAAACTTTAATAGTGTTGTTATAAGATATGAAACAATGACAGTATTATTATTAGAGAATAAACTGTGTGAATGTTATGTGGAATATAGATTATTATGATCC
>JAPMOQ010019505.1:2055064-2068660 GCA_026543055.1 Argiope trifasciata
GTCCCAGAGCTACCTTGTAGTCACAAAATCATATAAGTCATTATCAAAGCTCACATGTTTATAGCTTTTACATGTTTCTGAATGTACAGACCAATAGAAGTCAATCATCTTACTGATTTGACTCAAAATTCAATGAGTATCTGCACTGTAAATTTTAATTCTGTGCATCGAGTTTTATTTAAGTAGCTCTTTTCGTTTTGTAATTATCGTAGTAAGTTATATTCAAACAGCCGGACAGGCTCCTTCTGAGCGAATTTTGCTGAAATTTGCCATAAATTTGCAAATTTTTTTTAAAAACCATGTAAGAAATTTCATCCGTCTAAATCAAGTGTTTTTGATTTATCTTTTACACAGATTGACAGACACCTGGACATTGTCCAAAAAATGGGTTTGTCGAACTTTAAAAGTGAAGATTCGCAGAAATCGCGAGTTCGAATTTTTCAAACCATTACTATACTTTCTCTATACTACGTATAAGAGAAATTTTTAAAAAATATTTAATAAGCAAATTTTTTTTGTGTATATATATATATATATATATATATATTTTGCACTAAACATCTCTTGAAACATTTTATTTGTAATTCAAACTGTATGCGATATTTATTGTAGAAAACGTTCCGCAATCTTTAAATAATTGCAAACACATTAAGGAGTATCATGCATAAGGAATCTCATCATTGAAATCATGCATTTTCAAATTCTTTCATTGCATAATAACCAATTATTACATCTTCAAGATATATTGAATAATTTCAAAAAAAAATTACTCACCACCAACTGATATAGTTCCAGTTCTTCTCTCAGCCATTCTTTTTAGAATTCCTCGAAATGCTTTTTCTTGAAGCGTAGTCAAATTATTATCCGTTAAGTTAAGACTTTTGAAAACTTGATTTTGAAATGTATCTTCAGCAATAAACATGATTTTATTATTTCCAAGATGAAGAATCAATTTAGAGTTCTCTTGGAATGAAGAAAATGCCAGGTTGTTGAGCACCCTCAGCTTATTATAACGTAAATCCAGCTTTTCCAATTTCGTCAGATACTTAAACGCATTTGAACCGATATGATTAATCTTATTGAAGGATAAATCGATTTGTTTTATTTTGTCATTCACTACTCTGCCAAATGCCTCATCGGGTATTCTTTTTATGGAATTATACTTCAAACTAATGTATTCCAACTTCGGAAAGGAGGACAGTTCCCGAAAAGGAAACTTTTCCACATCGTTATGAACGATTTCGATTCTTATCAGTGTATCCCTCGATGAATCGAAAAATTCTTTATCGATGGAAGTGATGGTATTCTTTCTCATGAAGATATACTCGAAATGAAGGTAGCCCAAAACATTGGCATCCAAACTAGTTATCCTGGAATTAGTCAGACTAAATTTACCGAAATTCTTGAAGTATGGCACTGATTGGGTAGCTTGGATAATGCTGGATATTTCAGTTATTCTGTCACATTGGAAGAGTAAAAAATGTGCTGGTCCATCGCACGTGCAAGGTAAAATCTCTCTTGCTGGTGGGCACCAGGTATGTTCTTCGACATAATAGGCTTCCAGTTCCGCTGTAGTATTCTCGCCATGGAACAGTACCACATCACTCTCACATGTGACGAGGGGCACCAAAATGAAAATAATGTAATTTATCACAGGCATCTAAAAAATGTGAAAAAATTATAATTAACGCTTTGGAAATACATCTTACAACTTTAAATTAGTAACTCTTATATATGTAAAAATTTAATTTCGTGCATCTCGGAAACGACACTAATAATTTGGTTCAAATTTAAATTTTTATAAGATTTTGTTTTTTGTTTATCTATATAAGTGTGTTCCCAAAAAAACACGATTTTACACACACGAAAATGTTTTATACCTAACTATTAGGGCCTTTTTGTATCTACTCGCATGATAACCATATTATATAGTGCCATCTCTTCCATTTTTGAGGCACTTACATTGTAGTCATAAGATGATCACTTACAGAACCTTAAAATTTTGTGAGTTGGGTCCATATTACATACAAGTGACGCTCGGTATCCCAGGTACTTAATGATAATTAAATGTGTAAAAAGAAGTACAGCTACAGCCCGGAATTTTCTGCTCAAGAAAATCACTTTTAATATTTGAACAAATGCTGTTCAAATATTAAAAGGTACACAAAGGTATTATTCACATGGTGTTAGTCAACAAAGAAAAGTTGGTTTAATATTGGTCTTATATTCAATGTTTGGTTCTGCATTTGCAGACCCAATTGAGCTCGTACACTAACAAGAGCATACATCACCATGAATATCTTAGACAGCTTGTTTTGGAAATTATCTATAAAATCCCCTGTGATGCGTTGCAAGTCTAAATTGATGGCAACATGGGAGAAGACGCTCTTTCGGGTAGAGGATTCTTTGTTAAAAAGGAAAACAACATTGGGATCTGTGTAATAAACCCTAACAACTGCTCCGAGTTCCTTGCAAAACTACTAGTTATTGAGGATGCTTTGAGATTTTGCATAACTGTGAGTGTTTACACTGACAATTGGATTCTGAATGAAAGCTTAAGTTCCATTCAACATTTATCTGAATGGTGGAGATATGGGGACCGCACGACTAGAAGCATTGTCCAACTTTTTAATTGCTTGATTGCAAATGTTAAGATTATCTTTCAATGGGCTCCGTTGAATGTAAATGTGCACAGAAATGAAAGTGCTGATGGTCTGGCTAGATAGGGCAGCCATGAGGATATTGCTCATGATGGCTGCTTTACTTTTTCAGAAATCGCCATCCGGGACCGGCAATATATCTGTTTTTCTTGAAAGGAGAGCCCCCGTGCATGAATGGTATGGGGAAAGTCGCCCTGGAACTATTTTAGTTGGGGTTGGCAACAGGCATGATCAGACAACACTCGTTAGATTTCGAAGTGGACACACTCGGGTACAACGTCATGTGGCGGGTCACAATGTTTATACCATAAGTACAAAATGCAATGCGACTCAATCTGCTCCTGTTCACAATTTGGTCGGCATCAGTTTCAATAAAAGCCAACAGTTCTCGAGTTCTGAGGCAGCAGGACATTGTTTGAAAGTTTTCGGGCTCATGGATCTGGTTTAATGTTAGTGTCAACCAATTAGGATAAGCCCCAGTTCTGCATTTGTTGAACAATACATAAAAAAGATGGTGGAATTTAGGCTTTCAGGATACTTTTAATTGTAGTTTAAATTATAATAGAAAGAATTTCTTGCACTGAATATTGAATACCTGAGAATAATGAAATCAAATTAAGGTATCCGCTTTGGTTTGGAGAAAAAAAATTATCATGCAATGTAAGTAAAATAGAATTAAAAAGTACAATTCGAAGAAACAAAGCGTATTTTTCCGTTAGTTTTTGAAAAAACTGATTATCTAATAAAATTTTAACAAAAAAAAAGTGCATAAATTTATAAGAAATAAAATTAACATGTAAACAAATGAAATGATTATTTTTTATTTCTTATATATTAAAGTACCTGGAGTAGAATGGGCCGAAAGATAAAAATTATTTTAATAAATAAATGTTTTATGAGTAATTTTAATTTGCGATTGTTGATTTTTTTTTCCTGAATTTCTCCGAGTTTTGTACTGAAAGCGTCTGTAAAACATGCTGTATAAAGCAAAAGTTCGTGGTTTATTGCATTTTCGAAGGTTTTTGACACATAAGACCAAATTTCGTGAAATTTCATACAAGCATGAATTGCTTTTAAGACATATTTTCAATCAATCAAATGTAGTAAAATATTCATTCTTCAAAAAATTAGTTTAAAAAATTTCTTTGCAGATTAAATGCATTAGAAACAAATTTCACTTTCCGGCATTTTTAACAAAATTACCTGAAACATACATATTCGTCTAGCTGGATAGGCAGAGAGTTAATATAAACATTTAAAAAATCATTTTTGGG
Source organism: Argiope trifasciata (assembly GCA_026543055.1). Classification (NCBI taxonomy): domain Eukaryota; kingdom Metazoa; phylum Arthropoda; class Arachnida; order Araneae; family Araneidae; genus Argiope; species Argiope trifasciata. Next base: position 2,058,999 of record JAPMOQ010019505.1, read on the forward strand.
AAATTTATGGTTAAACAAATCATTCACTCTCGTTAGGAAAAATCACTATTTTCGGTTCAAGTTTTATATTTTTGGTATTACTGAAATAATTGTATTTTCAGTTTCATGTCACACATTATATTAGAAATAAAGATTGTTTGAGATTCTACGAAATTCAGATTTTATTTCTAGATCATAAAAAAAATTCGAAATTTTCGTGGGGAAGCAACATTACATCCTATTAAGATACATTAATGGATGTTCAAGAAAACAATGAGCTTTAATTTCTGTGAAATTAACAGCACCGTCAATCTGCGATTATTCATAGCACAGTTAAAGATTTAAAATGTTACCATTTACCAAAGTTACCATTTTGTTAAAATGACCCTCAATTTTAATGTTTTTAATTCTTAAAAGACTGAAATCCATTCTCTTGAAGACTATTTTAAATATCTTAAGCCAATTTATTGACTCAACTCAATGAACGAAGCACAAATACAAGCTCTACGCTTCGTGACTGAGATATCTTCGTTTTTTTATGCCAGCAGAGAAAGTTCCAGAATACTTTTCTGGAAGCAGTAAGAAAAGTCCAGAGCATTTATCTGGTAAACTAAAGAAAATTCCAGAACTTTCCATAACACGAAATAAAGGAGAACATAAATAAAGGGATTAAATAAATATTTAAACAAATTGTGGATCGTATTGTCACTGGCGGGATTTGAACACAACGATCTTTTGAATAGGAGATCTGTGTAATGACCATTCGGAGAGTCGATTGCTGCTTTTCAATTAGGCAGTATTACATAGATTTTGAAAATTTCTCATACAAACCTTAAATTGAACTTATAAAAAATGCATGTGCTGGAAAGTGGAAAGAGAGCCTTAAACCTTATATTGCCTAAGTGTTTTATGGAGTTTAATCTATCCACTTCTTCTGTCTAATGTCAAAAGACCATTGCAGATGACGAAGTTTAAAATGTGACCAGTTACTGAATTTATTTCATCGATCGCTTATTTTTTCCCATTAAAAGAGTAAAAGTTGGGAGAATTGTTTACCTAGATATAAGAAAACTCATCTTTTTCCAATTTTGGACGATAAATTTTTAAAAGATAATTTTTACTGCTGTTATTTTTCAACTAAAATGGAAAAAGATCAATCTATAATCAATGTAAGCGTTTGTTAAATTCACAGTAACACATGAAACGGTGGGATATTTTTTCTTTGAACTAGGCGTTATTTTTCCCCAACTCAACTAAATATTTTATTTCACTAATGATGTTTTTGCCATTGTTAACAGTTCACTGTCGAAGTTTCCCTCTTCTTTAGACATAAAACAGCTTACAATATTTATTTTAGCTACCTGGTAGTCATTAGTTCCTTTATGAGACTTGATTTTTATCTCATAAAGGAAAAAAGACAGGTTGATATACAACCTTCATACATTATTTTTAATAAATAATGAGGAAATGTTTCATGCTATAAGTAAATCTTAAACAGAGTTTTAGTATTTCAAACCTAATTTGCAGTCTGAAAATCTTTTCGAAAAGATTAGAAATTTGACTTAATAAAATATATAGGAGTATTTAAAAGTAGAAAGCATTATTTAAAATGTTTATTTCTAATTAAAGAATGGTAGATATACAGCATCATTAGACAAAGAAAAATTCAAAATTTTATTTTCTCTGTTTATCCTGGTACAAACAGCACAGTTATTTGTTTACGAAAAGATGCCTTTGGAAAACTAATTTGAAAGGCGTTATTGTGCAAATTTGTTGTTTTGTAGCATGCGTTTCGTTGTAAATTCATCAAAGAGCTGTCTTGTCATAAATATATTTACAGTTCGTACAAGAAATTTGTGGAAAATTGGTGCGTATTCAAGGATAAAACCATTACTCATCTTCGCACGTCAGAAGAAAATGATGAAAATATACAAACTGCTTTCGAACTTACCATAGGAAATCTTTAAACAGGGAAAATAAAAAACTTGGAATTTCGCAATAGATAGTATAGCTTAAAACTTATGTTTGATGTTCTTAAAAATCTGCAAGATTGAATTATTTTAGATATGAGTTAAATAAAAAGAATGTAAAATTACTTCATATGTAGCAAAAGAATAGATCTCCACATTTATGTTTGCCACAAGATAAATTTAATTCTTGTTGAATTTACAAAATAAACGTTTTTACTTTTCTCTATGCATTTATCTAGGTTAATAATGGTTAATAATAACCTTGCATTTATAATTAAAAAGGAATTTAATTTTTCTTTGTGCAGAATCTTTTTTTTAAAAATTATGAAAAAAAGTTTTAAAATTCAGACAGCGAATAAAAAATTCAGTAATTAAATATAGTTTTACTATAATGCACTCGTAGGTAGAAACACTTCCCATTTGCTTATTTTATAGATGATTTCCTTAGGGTATTTAAAGCTTTGCTAAATGTGTAAATTTAAAATCACCAGTTAAAAAAAAAGTACCATTCACCAGCTCTAACCACTGGGTCCATTTCTTGAATTTTGGTTTCATATTAATATCATAATTTTTAAGTATGCCATCAATGGTCGCTAGTCATAACTTCCTTCATATTGGTGAGAAGTTTGAAAAGTATTATTTTACTATGCATTGAAAAAATTCATTGCTCTGTAGTGAAGTCCCTTTATAGATTTTTACATTCACAATCACAGAATCGATTTCGAAAAATTTTGTTTCAGAAGAATACTTATGATTACCAATATAGCATGGTCTCTAGTCCCCAACCATCCTAGAATTCTAACAGATATTGAAGAATAATATTTTGGTGGAACCCCCAGAATAATAACTAAACCAATTTCATCGATTTGTGAACATTTTAATTAATCAGAGTGCTATATATTTATTATTTCATTTAATATAATCTTTTGTGATAAAACGAGGTTCATCAAAAACTGGTTAATAACTAGATTCTCACTATTAATAACGTTGGCGAGCCGATGGTCACCGAAAACGACCGATTTAAATCTATATTGAAAAGTAGCCATTAATTAGTTTTAACAATTAATTTTCAGTTTAAATTAATTATTTTTTAAAAATTTCTATCTATTGATGGATTTTGTTGATGGTTCTATCCAATCTAGCGATTGCAGAAGCAGTTACAGGAAACGTTTTGGGGCAAAATGTTTCCACGTCAATGTCAATTTTTATTCATGAAACATTCAATAAAAAATACACAAATAAAGAATGCATTAAAACTAAATAAAAATAATAAATTAATCTAATCATATTTTTGAAAATTTTTTAATGCTATTTTAAAATTATTTTCTTGTTATTTTTCTTGCTGAAAAAAGAGAAATGGGACGAGAATAAAGGTATCTGCCTTTTTCAAATTCAAATTCAATTCCTGTTCAAGGTTATGACCTGAAATTTTAAGATATCATTCAATGTGATTGAAGACAAAAAGAAGAAAAAAAACAGTTGTATGGATATTGTTACGAAAAAAAAATCTTTATGTTTAACGCTCATTATTTCTTTTCTGAATTTGGCTCACATCATTTCCAATTGGAAAACTGATTCCCCACAATTCGAGATATGGGAAATTAATCGTAAAAGGAAATGTTAATAATTGAAAAAGAATTTGATTACATTTTTTATTTAGAACTTTAATATTAAGATAATTTTCTAAACCATGTCAATGAAAACAAGAACGCTGAATCTCAAAGAATGTAGAAAGTTTTTGTTAACAGTATTTTTCAACATGAGCCTGTTCGTCCTCAAAATGGCGGGGGACTCAACTTATCTAATACCATAATACGAGGAATGGTTGCCAAGTCGAAAATCGCCCCAGAATTAATAAACTCCGGTAAACTTGGGGATCTGGGGTTTTTGGCCACGAGGAATCAATTGGCGCCGGTTTTGAAGCGCTACGGTCGAGCAGTTCGGAGTTACAGATAGGATATTTTCAAACTTTATTAGTTCGCCATAATGGCTACTTAAATTTTCAAGCGGTAACGTGCTGCCATCTATAGCCAATATGGCGAACTAATAAAGTTTTATGTTTATGCTGTTATAGGTTTATAGTATGTTTCTTATGTATGTATATATGTTTGGTTTTTCTAAATAAATTTGTCAAAAATATTGAACTTCAACTCACTTCAATCTTTACTTTACCTTTGTATAGAATAGTTCCCTTTCCAAACTCTAACTTTGTTTAGAATAGTTTACAATGGTGCACTTTAACCGGTTATCTTTTCACCAATGGTTTCACAAATTTTCTTATGGCATGTATTGTTTTGATAAATCACAACTGAAAATTTAAATCTTCGAGTTAGCTTCGATACCTGTTTTCTCCGAGCGGAGCTCGGTCACCCGCTGGTTAAATCAAAATCAATAGATATGTCCTAGTATCGATTTTTTTCCAAAAATTGTACATTTTGTGTTTAACTTAATTAAGCAAAAAAGAAATTAAACTGTAAAGGAATTAAGATACATTTTTTACTTTGTTCCTTTGATTGCTTGGATCAAAAATTTGGTGCAGATTTACTATCTTGACCACATGTCAAATATCCTTTGTCTAGCCTTTTTTTTCTGTTAGGTATTTATATTCATCTAACATAACTTGGCAACCGAAAAGGCAGTTAAACCTTTAATGGATCTGTTCCATTACTTAACGCAAATTTTGATTTTTAATATGAAGATAACTTACTAAAATATATCTCATTTCACAAATTTCTCAACAAAAAAAAAAAAAGAAATCAAAGACAGTCAACAGCTTCTATGTATTTGGCACGAAACGCTATACGTATTTGAAACTTTTACGATAAAATAATTTTTCAAATTTGTGTTAGGATTCTTTTCAATTATCATGCTAATATGCTTGAAGATAGGCATATAGACTTCTTAGTAACAATTTTATTCATTTTTTTATAGAAAGTTTGGTCCTTCTGGTAATTTAAATCATTCGGCTAACTCATATTTTTAAATTGTCATGCTTACAATGAGTAAAAAATTATGAAAAGTATCTTTTTAAACTCAAGGTGATCTAAAACATAGAAATTCATCAAACTCTCTAAGTCGATGAGGTTTTACTGTGTTAAAAGGGAAAGAGAAAACGTAGAGAGCTTTGAACAGGTAGAACTTATGAGAAACGCAGCCTTGTAGTTATTGTTCCAGAGTATTGGCTTTCATAGAAATAGAAGCAAATATCAAAAACGGGAACCCTGACCTAAATAAACGTTTCGTGTAGCAACGGCAAGTACGGATGTCCTATTGTGTGAATCTGCAATGACACTGTCTCTATTGATCGAGCGTTTTTGTTCACAGAGGCAACTAAAATAGAGTTTTCAGACAGTTTTCTAAATGCAATGTTTTCCTCTTCTCGGACTAGTGTCCCACAATAGAGACATCAATTTAATGTCGGAGTCAAATCATCAAAGGACTTGGTATCTCTAATGACATCGTTAATATTAAAAGTTTTCATATTTATAATGACACCAGGAAAAACTTTGACATCATTTTGCATTATTTTAACAAATTAATGCGAGGTAATGATTTCATTCCATAATTCCATGCACTTTGGAAGGTATATGAAAAATTTGAAACCTTAAAATCTTTTGTCACAATTGTGAAGACACCGTATAATAAGAAAGAGAATTTTTCAGTAGTATCATCAAAAATAATTTAGAACATGAATTTTATTGATGGACGCATCATTAAACATCCACACCTTCTGCTATTTAGATATTGTTCATAAATTGGAATATTATATGTACTTTTTCTGCCCTATCATCATGAATAATTCAGGACAGGCATGTAATATTGTTGAAAACAACTTCAAGCTATCACACTTCTTGTCAACAACATAGTGTTCTCAGATTGGCAAATTATTTGTCATGAAGCGTGTTGATGTAATCGTTCAAAAAGCTATACAAAGAAAACAGATGGACATAGAGTTATCATGTTTAGCACGTTGTAACTGCGTGTATAACAAATCCACTCTAAGAAATGTTTTATTAAAACTTTAGGTAATTTCTCGCTTTAAAATTCATGAAAGTTCAAAATTTTATCTTTGATAATTTTGAAGCCTATAATATGGCAAAAAGTGTTTTATACCACTTTAAAATTAAAAAACTCTCCTTTCAGTTACATCAATTTTGTTGTTGTTATTATTATTTGTTATTTTAATTATATTTTAAACATATTTTACAATACTTTTCATCATTTTGGTTACTAAATTTATAAATGCGCATATTACATTGATATTAAATACATTTTTTGAGTAAATATAATCTTTATTACAACATTAAAAGTAAATTTTAAGAATAAAATAAAAATAGGCGAACAAAAGCTAAAATATTATGCTAAATGTTCCAGATTAAAATTTCGAATGTATTTTTTTCAGTTATTTCTTACAATTTTAATACAATAGAGAAACTAAATAGGATGGAAAATGGTCTTAAATAAATTATCCTAAAATTAATAAAAAATAAATTCTTTTCATGTAGTTCTTTAACATGATGATAATTGTAGATAGGCATATAATACATAAATTGCTCTGTTTGGCTTGCGCAATCCAAAAATTTCAAAATGTTCAAATCAGACGATAATTTAAACCTAGAACTACATAATTAGTAGTTATGTCTTTAATAATTATTTCTTAAGGAAGTGGGAGGTTTCAAAATTTATTTCAGATATTAATGAAGTCAACATTTTATGATTTTCCTTCCATAATTTCGGAGAATATAATCGCGCAAAAAGGATTTTTTGCTTATATAAATTTTATTTCCATAGAATCTGTTCTTTAATTGAATAATTTCTTTCTAAAACTTTCTTCAAACAAAACTTCATCACTGTTTTTCCACTAGATTACTGCGAAAAATATTAATCAAAAGGAATGTTTTAAAAGTTCTGGTGTGACAGATTAAAATGAATCTTGGGCTTTTTTTTAACTTGCTGCTAACTAGCGCTTTAACACATTTCAAAACAGTGAAGTATTTTTACCATAGTGAAAGTTTAGCAGACGCTTTTTCTACAAATATTATAAAGTCGTTATGCGCAGATCGCAACTGCTGAAGATTCTAGACAGGCAAATAAAACACAAAGCGTCATCATGCTATGTTGTTTCAGCTTAGTCGTTTGAATCTGGTTTAATTATTTAAATTCATAATATCATTCGAAAAATGCTTTTCTTATATTATCTACTATTGCCATACAATGTAAAAATGTCACTGGAAATTCCTCTTTATAAATATAAAACGATTTTATTTGTAGTATATTTAATATAAAACAATATCTTGAACAACAATACCATACAACATTAATTTATTTGAATGAAGTCTAAGATTCAAAAACATCTAATAAGATTTTCTAATTCTTATTTCATAAACCCTAAAATATTACAAATGTATAAAAATAATATCTTCTTTGATTAAAGAGGAATATACTTGTAACAGAATTGCAACATCGAATAACAAACAGTTTCATTTTACTTATATTAAAATTAGATACTTATACTTATTGGCACCGAAAGAGAATAAAATTATAAGAATAACAAACAAACTCACAATGAGCAAGCATTTCAAGCCGTGCGTAAGCAATCGACGTCAAAAAATTATCCAAAACAAAGCTGTGAGAAAAGGCGAACAAAGTGTTGTGAGGAAATGTTATCTCCATTTGTTTGTTGGCGGAACGATAATTTTATTGTTGTTGAAAATTTTATGACTGGGGAATAATAATCTAATCCGTATTAAGGTTTTGAAAAAGATTTGTGTTAAAATGATAATGGAAGTACGAAAATGCATTGAAAATATAAAAAAAAAGATCTGAAAGAAAATTATGCTCAAGTCTACCAATAAATTCATCAGTAAGTCCAATTAGCGATAACACCGTAGTAAATGAAATATACTATGACCAGATATAATGTTCTAGAATGTAGAAACATCGAAGGAAAATCCCAAAGAAAAGGTATTGGAAATGCCTTATCTACAGTGGCGGTTTTGAAACCATTTTATTTCTTTACTCCTTGAGAAGTCTTATTTTTGAGTACTCTTTAAAAATCTGTCCAATTCCCTTTCCCTCCCCCTGAAGAAAAACTCAATCTATCCAAAATAAGTTTTTGTTGATAAAGATAATAGCTTTTCAACAATACTTAAATTATTCAAATTTACTTACGGTTCTTGCGCCTTATCCTACAGATATTGTAACGTCTCGATCTGGTTCGATCAAATAAAAGGTTTCAATCAAATTACTTTATTTACAGCTTTAATTTATAGATAAAGTACTATTTATCATCTAGGTTAAATGAAAAGTTCCATGTGGAACACCACAAGAATAGTTCCTCGAAATATTTCAGAGAAATTCATGAGAAAAGCTAACTGAACGTCAAAGTCTCATGCTGTTATCTGGGTTAGCTCCAGGAATCCACCGAATTTTTCCAGTGGAATCTTCTCTCGAACGCTCGGCTTTCACCGATCTCTCCTCTCGACCTTTTCGCCAAAAAAAAACTCCTTATCTCTTCTCTTTTCTCTATCCAAAAATCTCGCTTTTTCTTTCTTCCTTCCAACTCCATCTCTCATCCACATTGGAGAATTTGGGCTGCCGATTCTCCAATCCAAAAAACTTCATTGGTCTACAGTTGACCGCAGGAATGTTTGTGGTCTACAACAATGCAGGATACACATTTCTGTCGCAGACGCGATTAATGCACTAGTGGTCCTTTATATGGACTCACTCTAAAGGGTCAGATGTCCGTTCTTAGAAGAAGGATTATCCAACATCTGTAAGCAATTACCCAGCTATAAAACGTCGCCATTGGGGAGACTAGTCTGGAAATGGCCGTGCGAAAAAGAAACCACAATAGTCAGGCCGGGGAGAAGCTGAATCATTACAATACACGATTACTTCATTTTCTTTTTTTTTTTTTTTCAATAACTAAATAAAGCTAAGAGAAAGTTATTTCCTACTGTCATCCCAGCTCATATTGCAAAAATTTATTGTTTTTGTTTGTATTTATTTTAAATTGTGTTTATATGTTTATATTATTCTATTATTAAACTACCTTGTTTACTAATACTAATAATATATATTGGTGTATCTGACGGATACAGCGCGACCCCATTTGTTTGAAAGAAGAAAAAAACACGATTAACGTAGTGTTGATCTCATCCACAGACCTTACTTTACCATTTTACTTCTTTTTTTCTACATAATATGGACGTATTGACTCTTTTAAATAAAGACAATTTTAAATATAGACTTCCTTGCTCTTGAATATCAGTTAAATTTTTAATTATTTTTTTATTTATTAAGTCGTTTGAATATGGAATCTCAAAACATTAAATACTTTAATACATGTGATCCTTGAAATAAATAGCCATATTCCAAGAAGATGATTCAATGTTAAAACAAAAGGAAACAGTCTTTATGATGAAAATGATATATGATGGAAATCAAGCAATTGCTCATTCTAGTATTTAATTTTCGATGGCTCTGTTTAAATTTGTTTAAAATTAAAACATGATAATAAAGAAGCTTGTGAGAACTCGAGATTACTCTTTTTTTTTTTTTTTTTTTTTTGTATAATCCTAAAACCAAAGCATAGGAAAAAAAGAAAGAAAATTGTATTTACAGCAGCCTTCAAAAGAACATAACATGTATAATCGTGTAATATGATTAAAAGTGTGAAAGATTGGTAAAAATCAATTATTTCCCGAA
>JAPMOQ010019505.1:2103660-2161032 GCA_026543055.1 Argiope trifasciata
AAAGGTGGAGTATGGAATATTTTAAATTATAAAAAGAAAACAGTGCTTACAGTACAGAATTTACATAGAAATTTATTCGTCCAATTCTGAAATATATATATTCTCCATACATATATATCATATATATATAATACATCAAAAAAATGCCTCCAAGGCTTCTTTCAAAGCTAGCATAAGCTCAGCGGCACAATGAAAACCACAAGAAAAAAAAATAATAATAACTCTACGAACACTTCGAAGCCGTAAGAAAGCTTCATCAAAGGAATGTTGGCAAACGAATTACAACTACACTGATGAAGTAGTAAGATGCTACATTACAGATGGATAGACGTCGAACAAAATCTCTCTCACAATGGGTAAATAATAAATTATCGAATCACAAAAGAGCAGGACTGCATGAGGTTGAACAATGTACACAAGAACTTGCAAAAAAAAAAAAAAAAAAAAAAACCTATGCATCATTTTGGTTATGAAAGCTTTTGCGCAAAATCAATCTGCACACATGCTTTAGAAGTGGCATCGAATTTTTGTTCACTGATGTACATAATCTAACATTAAAAATGTTATTAGCATTCAGTTTTTTTTTTAATATTTCAAATTTTTTCATTCATATATTAATTACTATACAAAGTTCACTTTAAAGTCCCATTAAAGAAATGTACACAATTTATTAAAATTTTGATCCGTAGCTCTGGTTGCCATCATAAATAAGAATCTCCCTTTAAAGGAGAATTTTTAAGTACATTCTAACATTAATATTTATACTTATTTTAATTATTTTATGATTACAAAACAGAATTAAGGAATAAACCAAATGATTTTATAAATATTTTTATACTTTTTAAAAGAGCTTTATAAATTAGAAAACTTTTATGCGAAACGCTGGCACATTAGAATTAAATTGCGATTTGCATTAAAGCTTATTCATAGAATTTGTATATTAACATCAAACTATTAAAAATAGATTTCAAAGGAAAGACGTATAATTAGTTCACTAATTCAAATAAAATTTAATTCTTAATATTATTTTTTTATTTCACTTATTACTACTTAGGAATGAGAGCAATATACTTCGTGCAAATACAGTCTGTTGCAATGTTGTAAATTTATAAATATAAACTGTAGCTTATTTTCAACTAGGCATCTGCCGAAGGCCGATGGGTTAAAGAATCCATGAAAAAATCGATTAAATAAATTTTAATAGCCAAGTAACCAGATAATTTTGCAAAAATTAGACATCGATTAATTATAAAATTTTTAAAAACCCTTTCCATCTCTAGTTAGATTTCTGTAACTTATTTCGTTCACTTTATAATTACATTAATTATAAAAATTGAGCATATGCTTGGATATTATCGTATACAAATGTTGAAACTGTAATTATAAATATTATGTATTCGCAAAAATACGTAATAAAATGTGTATTTTCGCGAAGTTACTAAAATTTTTAAAAAATGACCTCGGAAGAAACATTGTAATGATTATATTAAATTTATTATATTGATTAATTAAAGTTATAATATTGATTAAAATTATTATATTGAATAAATTAAAAATACTTTGAAATCTTAACTTAATTTTTATTAAAAGAGAGGTACATCATAATACCTGAATCTGTAATTGAATATAAGCATTCAGTACAGAACAGTATGTTTATCTTGTTCCCTCAAAAATATAAAATATTTTTTTAATAAAATTCATTTTGCGTCTTTCTATTTCAACATAATCTAAAATTTATTTGACAATTTAAAAAAATTTTAGTTCCAAAATTTAAAAAAATTGCAGTTAAAATATAGAGTAATGCAGAATTCAAAAAGCAATTATCAAGCATGCTTTCTCAAATTCTCATAAATCCGTATAAAAGGTACAAATTGACCAGAAAATAATTAGCGAAAATATTTTCAAAGTCAAAAATTCAATGCTTAAATCTTATTTTCAATACTATACATTTCTGAATGATTAAAAAAACTCCATGGTGGTACGATAGGCAATCAAACTAATCCAAAAATAAGTCATGCAGTCCTGCTAAGTATATAGCAAATACGTACAACAATAAACAGCCAAATAGACTAAGCTGTTTCATAGTCACTACTCAGTGAGAAAAGTAAAACCCGCAAAAGCGTGAAGTAGCTTAGCATTTGTCTATGGGTATCGTGCGCTCTCGGTAGGAATCGATGCTGGGCAAGGGAGCTTCGATGGTCAGAACGCCGTCCTTGGACAAAGAAGACTTGATGAGTTCGGGGTTAGTGCCCACAGGCAGCATGAATTCCCTGTTGTATTCTCTGTATACGGTCTTGTTGGGAGATTTCTCTTCGTGTTTGGCGCTCACCTGAAATTTAAAAAAAAAAGAATCATTTTTGTGAACATTTAATTTTAATTTTGAATTACGTTTAGGGAGAACAGTATTAGTGGCCACTAAAAACGAATCATCTACATTTTTTATGGTTACGGCAACATAACGTATAATACGGCATTTATGGATATTTACTGCAGGTGGATATTATGGATATAGCATTCTTTACGGATATGGCAACATATGGATACAGCTCATTAATTGAAAATTAGCAATTAATACTGTGGAAAGCAGGTAATTATTGTAGATTAGTTTGCTATAGGAATGGTTAAATGCATTATCAGTTTTACAACTAGTCAAGGGTAGCCATATTATTGACTCTCCGTTCCGCCAGAAGGCACTCGGAAATAAAAATACTGAACGACAGGACCGTCACAATAGCAACACTAGTTGAAACTGTGGTTGAGTCCTAAGGACCATTACTGGCCATGTTACAACCATCTCCGTAAGAAGTACGTCCCATCATCGATGGGAAGAGTCAGATCCCCAATATTTAGTGTACCCACCGGGTTGGCGAGATTCAACCACTATGTTGGAAGCATCTCAGCCTCAATTAAGAGGTACCCCCACTCAGGGGTTACTAGTTACGGGTACGGGGATAAGAGGGTAGTGAAAATGAAACGGCTACTGGTTCTTCGCTTATTTATCAAGAACTGTATTCAAATAAAAGACCCAACACAATTTAATATGGCGTATTCCTCCAGCGTACCAATGATACAAGGGAATATTCCCTGGAAATTAAATGTGACTGTGGCTCCAAAACTTCTATGGTTAAACTAAAAAGTAGTCAACTAAAGTGTCTTTCTTTTGGAAGTGGTAGAAAAATCTATCCCACTAGTAAATAATACTGTGACCATCCAGTTACACCGTATCACATTTAGGGTTTCATCGTGCTTTCTAAGGGAGACTTTACTTCCGATCCCCTTATTATTACAAATTTCTTGGCTGTCAACAACCTACTGGAGCGGATCTGACATATGTCAGATCTTTTGAGGATAAGCAACAACAAAGCTACTAATCTTTCGACAGATCAATCTTATTTTTAAAATGACAATATATAACGGGATGTTTTTTCATTTACCTTTACGGTATATATAACAAACTTTATAAATGACTTGCGATGTTAATTATTGTGTAGTTTGGTTATAATTAAAGCATTCCAAAGGCTAAAAAAATGTAAACAATAAAAATGTAAAATATATATATGTATATATATATATATAAAACGAATAAATGTAAATGTTATATAAGAACGACAATTCTCTGTGATATCTGTTTCAGGGTGAGAAAACGACATTTTTTTGTTTTTGATCCTTAGATTATATTTTAAAACTTTCAAAAAACATTTATATTCAAATATTTTTATGACATGTGTTTCACAAAATTGCTAATGTCATTGAGATATCTTATTACGATTATTTTCTAAAGTAGTACTCTGCACAAGAGTAGTTTAATTTTAATTACCTTGCACTTGAAATCTAACAATGCTAGAACGCTCCAAATGTTTAAAATATAATAGATAATTGGATATCAATGGATATGTAATGGTCAATTCACACAATAGATATATTTCATTTTGGAAAATATTAAGTTTTTAAATACTCTCTTATATGTGTCACGTAATTCCATTTATTTAATAGTAATATAATAATATTTAATCACTTTTGTCAAGAAAACAATTTAAACTGTATTGATTAAGAGGAAAAAAACTGCTAAACAAATAAATGTAAATTACTCTGTTTGAATCATCGACTTGCGGTGTGCTCAAACTCTTTATATATGGCTTGCCAAATAATTACATAATCTATTAGGTTGGTGCGTATGAAATGTCGGATTCTTAAGTGATTGTATAAAACTGCATATCTTTCTTCAAAAGCTGTTTATTCAATCAAAGTATGCTCCATTCGCTTCAATACACTTCTCCCAACGAGATTTTAAAGCGTAGATGCCTGGCTTAAAAAAATTTTGGTCTTTAGAATTAATAAACTCTGATATCGAGTTTTTTAGACTGTCTTCATTTTCATAGTGTTTGCCCCTTAAAAACAGCTCTAAATGCTTGAAAAAATGAAAATCGGTCGGCGAGAGATCCGGTGAATAGGGTGGATGCTGCAAAACTTCATATTCCAGTTCGTTCCAGCTTATTTCGCTCTGTCAGTGCGTGCGGTACCCACTTGTCCATCTTCTTAACCTTGCCAATCTCAGAAAGGTGTCTCAATATCGTTGTATGGTCAACTTTCATCCTGATAGCAAGTTCCCTCGTGGATACGGCTGGATCCGCTTCCACTAGAGCCTTCAGGTCATCATTCTTCACAGACGTTTTGGGTCTTCCGCGCGGCTTATTTTGCAGTGAAAAATCGCCAGTCCGAAATTTTTCGAACCAATGCTGCACTTTCCGATCGTTAACCGTATTCTCCCCAAACGCTTGGTTTATGTTGCGTGCAGCTTTTGCAGCACTATTACCAAGTTTGTACTCATATAAGAAAATGACGCGAATGTCGGCAGAATTCATATCGGCAATAAACTCAAAAGAAATAACAAAAGGGAAGACCTTCGAGAAAACCTATTTTGCTGAAATGAGTCTCTGGCAATGGACAATACGACTATGAATGAGGTTATGCCAAAGACAAAAGTATAACGAAAACAGGGAGACAAACGTCCGCATGTAAAGAGAATCCGACATTTCATACGCACCAACCTAATATAATCAAAATAATATACTGAAATATAGATGCATTGATCCAAATTATCAATGAAACATATTAAACATAATTAACATTTCATTTCTTATAATTAAGATCCTTGGCAAAACAGTAAAATGGCATTTTTTAAACCTTTTTAAATAACAGCACTGAGCTTGTAGAAAAAATATGTATGTATTGTGAATTCAACATATTTAAATTCAAAATAACGTCGCATTTTTAAAGTGAGTATATATTCTTAAATTCAGAGTCAAAATATCAATTAAAATTATTAAAGTTATTTTCCTTTTTACTAAAACTCTTTTTAAAGAAGAAAAATTAAAATAAAATATTTTATTAAATACATCTGTGAATTATTTTAAATAAAACGGCTAAAATGAATACTATAAAAAAAATCTATTATGATATGTAGATACAAATTATTCGATCTCAAATTACTACAGGAAATCAAATCTTTAACTTCCTTCTAATAAGTTATTTTTTCATTATAACTTTCCATTTAAAGAAAATTTTTCATAAATTAATTGGAGAAAATGTTTCATGAAAATAATTTATGAAAATTAACTTTAATAAATCATCTATTTCCATTAAATTAATTACTACGATCCATCTTATAACTAGAAATTTATTTAAAAGCTTTCATTAAATATATAGGCTTACCGAAGAAAAAAAAGCTAAAATTTAATACCTGTAATTTGAACGCGGTTGATACGATATAACAAAACTCTCTCATCACAAATCATAATTTTATTAACTTCCTTCAGTTGAAAAATTGCTAGAAATCAATGGAAACAAAAACAGGAATATCAAAAACAGTTGGATATCCAATTTTTTTTATGCAACATGATTTATGATCTTTGAGAACCATTCAACAAATGAATGTTAGAATTTTCTCCAGGTTTGTGGAGAGGTGAGTCATTTTTCGGAACAGTCTAAAACAATTTATCTTTGGCAACAACTTAAGAGTAGTCCAGATGGCGTGGTTTAGCTCTAAAATAAACTTTCTAATCTGAACTGAGTTTATTCCCGATTCTTTAAGTACGTATGTTCGACATCGTCTTATTTTGCTGTTGTTTATACTTCATAACTCAATTTAAAAATATATAAACGCGATTTCATTTTAAAAATTGCCCTCTGAAAAATATTATTTTTTAATAGTTGTCTCGGATTGTAAAAATTCTACTAGAAATCATGCAAATGAATGAATTAAAAAAAATATTTAAAAAAATAATTCAATTCCTACTTAGGTCTACAAAGAAAATTTTTATTTTAGTTACTTTTTATTAAATAATTATAAAAAAATTATTGATTTTCGCAAGAATTGAACTCGCATTCCTAACTTTCACGTGAAAAATACTGAAATCCTTGCGTTTTACCGAGTGAACTACTGCCTGTTGATTTCAATTTTCATTACAAACTACTAAAAAAAAGCCCTAAAATTGCTGCCCTGTGTAAAGTATTAAAAATTAACTAAAATTTAATTACTGAATTAATATTTTTTTTAAACTGTATTAACACCAAGTGTCATCCACTACAAGTTTTAAAAATGTGAGCTTGAGTGGATGAATAAAAAGTATTTTATAAACCAGAGGTGTCCAAACTTTTCGCGGCACGGGCCGGATCGAAATTAGATCCATATTATATGGGCCACATGTATATACAAATTGAAAAATATCATTATGAGTAAAGTTGCATTAAATACTATTAATTAATACTATTTTATTGTAACTTGAAAATACAAAATATTAAACAAACAAAGTATAATTATACAATTATTTTATATAAATTGAAATATTTTCATGCAACTTCTAATGCGAATGATGAAACTGTTTTTTTTTTGTTGTTGTTGAAAAATGTTTTTATAGTTGGGATCAAAATTTTTTACACCAATCATAAGCAATGACTGCAAATGATTATCAAATAAATTTGTTCTATATTTTGATTTGAGATACTACATTCGAGAAAAAGTTTGTTCGCACACGTAAATAGTCCCAAACATTGAAATGAATTTACGAGCAAATTTCTTCAAATTTGGAAACTCTTTTGCATCCAAATATTTATAAAAATCTATTCCTTGTATTCCTCCCTTCCTTGTATTTGTCCTTGATTTGTTCGTTTGCTTGAAGATCAATAATTTCTATTTGAAGCTGGCTTGAAATTTCAGCAACATTGCAATCAAATGGATTTTGGAGGGTTTTAAAACATCATTATGTTTTAAAACCCTCCGCGGGCCGGATAAAATCACGGGCCGTAGTTTGGACACCTCTGTTATAAACGATTGAAAATTTGAACAAGATATATAAATAAATAAATATGGGGAGAGTGTGAACTAATAGTAGAAACTGAAAAAAAAAAAGAATAAATGAAATAAAATTATAAAGGATTAAATCTAATGGCAATTATAAATCATTAATTTTTTGATGTTTTTTTAACAATTTGCCCTTGTTTACAATAATCACTTTTTTATTTTGTCCATTTGTTCAACTTGCACAGACTCTTAACATTCTAATCTACAGACTCAACCTTACCAATACAAGTTTTAAAATTTCAGAATATCTGGTCACTTTATATATGTATAAAGTTATTACTTTGCATGTAATATTAAATCATATTCCGAAAAAAAATCATATAGGAATTTAGCAAACCAGATTACAATGAAAATGAAGGAAAGGAAATTGAAGATATATCTATTTAAAAGCTTTGAAAAATATTGCAGAATTATAGAGATGAAAAAAAATGTAGCATAAAAGACCATTACTTGGCTTGAATATGCAAATGCTTACAAATTTTTAAAAATCTAAATAACCAAAGAAGATTGATTATACTATCACATATTATCTAGCAGGAAATATCGTCACCAGACCGCGGTTCAAAATGACGAGGTTCATCCCGAAATAGCTCTAGTGTTGCTCCAAAGCGGGATGTTCATTAACTAACTAAACTAAACAGACAGGAAATACCTATAAAAATCAGGTATGCCTGTCTCTGTCAAATTATATCTGGCAGGAAATCTGTTTTTGCTGGTCCTAGGGAGATTGTCAGACAGAGAGAAGCAACTCCCGCTGAGGTTAACATGCGCTGTACAGATGCCGAAGTCAGAACTGATAAAAGGTTCAGAAGAACTGAACTGGTTCTGTCCAAACTGATAAAATGGCATTGCACTTATCTTTCTCATTTTAACTTGACATCATCATTGTTAATTTAGTTAAATTGTAAAATACTTTTAATTATGCATTTACATTTATGTGCAATAAAAATTTCATTTATAGTCAAGTTATCTATATCAGAATTATTGTATCGGATGTTTTTCCTAATTATTACGAATATTTATATTTTCCTTTAAATTTTCACTGGTAAAATTATGTATATCATCAGACAGACAGTTTCAAAAGCTGAATTAAGCTTATTGTCATCTGATTTCAACAAATAAATTAATTTTTTATGGAAAAGTTAAGGATGTAAAATATCATCAAAATTAACCATAGATTAATTGGCGTTAGTTAAATTTACTAATAAAATCAAATGAAATGGGTTTTCAAAAACTTTCTCATAAAAATCGTATAACAGACTACTTTAAAGTGTGTTCAATGTATATTATGTCTTAAAAAGCAAAGGTAGAAAATATTTTAGCAGAAATGAAAAAGAAGATATTCGTTCAGTGGTTACAGTTTATTTCTTAAATTGCACTTTTCGAAATATATTACAAATGACCCGACATAAACGCAGAAGATATTTCTTCGCTCTCGGTTCGCCTTTGAATTGGACATGCTTGACTTATCTTAAATCAAATTCTAAAATTTCCCAGCGAGTGCAAAACTCTATCAGCAAGATATAAAAAAAGAAAAAGCAATTTTTCAAAAAAAGAAGAAAAAAAAAAGCTCCCCGAAAGAGGGAATCAATTCTACTCCATTAACAAAGGCTGCAGTTTACTTGAAAACCACCGAAGTGGAACACGACCGAAAAAGCACAGGTTGGTGAATAAATTTATGAGTTGGGCTATTTCCAGGTTGAAAATGCCGGAAGAACACGCTCCAAGGTTACTAATTAAAGTTTTCACGACGATCGAAACCAGATGACAGTCTGGCATGTGTTAGATAATACAGGAAAATAATGGAAAAACTACCTCTAGCCTAGAAGAACGGAACTTTTTCAACTTAAAGATGATTTTCAATTACAAGAGGTAGAAATGCAATCGAAATGTTACGCTTCAACCGCTGAATTAAATTAAATTACAACAGTAAAATGAAAAAAAGAAGAGAAATTAATTTTGTGAACAATCTTTTCTTATTCTCATAAATTGAGGTGTCTCAGTATTACAGATGCTTTTTGGAAATGTACTTTTCAAATCAATGCCTTAATGAAATGGCTCACAGACGTTATTATGTTGCTTGATAAGCAATAATATGAAGGATGAGAATTGTAAAGATGGCAATGTCATGGTTGTCTCATTTTCTGGTCTGTCCTCGAAATTCTATTCTACCAAATATTTACCACCTATGTGGACTTGCTGCACGTTAAATTTGCCATCGAAGATTATATCTACCGACTATTATGTGCTTGGTGCACGTTAAATCTGCTATCGAAGATTATATCAATCAACTATGTGGGATTGGTTCACGTTAAATCTGCCATCGGAAGTTATATTTATATGGTATATGTGCGCGTTAAATTTGCCATCGAAGATTATATCTACCAACTATGTGGTATTGGTGCACGGCCGAGATCCGTCTGAAACCAATATTAACTTCAAAACGGATGATAATGTCTTTGAGAACAATGTTTTTTTAAACATGCGCCTTGAAATTCAGATTGAATGAAAAAATGGAATATAATAGAATTATAGAAAAATCTTTTTCAGTACATACTACCGTTTTTGTCAATCTGTACTGTACAACTGATTTGGTGAACAGTTAACTTTTTGATTTGGCTCTTGAGATAATACATAATACATACTTGATTTCCAAAACGTCTGATATCCAAAAATTAAATATATTTCAAATATAATCAAATAATAGCAAGTTGGGAAATATTTTATTAGCTACTTTCCCGTTTTCCTACAATAGCTATAATAATTATTAAGTTATTTTTACCTTCAATTTATTGTCAATTGTCTTGACAAGGATCTCTTCTGGAGCATAATCACTGACATCGAATCTAAGTTTCAGACTCTTGCCATCATCTCCATTCTGGATGAGAGGTGAGTTCAGGTCGTCCATCCACGTGCTGTGATCCACGGACTTGTGGCTGGAGGTTGATTCTTCAGTGGTGGACATTCGAAGAGATGCACTCGATTTAAAGGACCCTCGATCCTGCTCCTGGAGCTTGGCCCTAAGTCTGGCCATCTCTTCTTCCATTTTCTTCATTTCGGCCTCAAATCGACCTCGGACTGATTGAAATTCTTCATCCAAGACATGGAAATCGGATTTCTGGATAGGAACTTTGCGTTCTGGTGCCATTCTTGAGAGGCGCTTACTTTCAAATCTGAAAGAAACAACTAAATTAAGCAAATATTTACAAATAGTTAAATTAAATATTTAAAAAAGTAATATTGATATTAGAGAATAATTACGCGTAAAGAAAATCTCAACTTTGCATTAGAACTGTGATATATATAAAGAATCCTTAAAAAGTTGATCTGTTGTAAAAATGGCCTCCTTTCCATGACAAAATATATAATTAAAAGGAATTCTAAAAAGATATTTCAAAGTTATGAAGTAAATGTTTTAAAACATTTCTATAGTAACATAATAATGCTTAGATTTCACTAAAAAGTTTTTAAATTAAGATTAAATCAAATTTTGGAAAAGTTTAATTCTTTGCTTGTTACTGATTTCGCAACTTTATATTTTATGTTAATTTAATAATTAATTTTAAATTCTTTCGACGATATACTTCTTATTTTAAGTGTAAGATAGATATTTCTCTAAAATATCTAAAATATTTAAACCAAAATTTATGAAACAAACCTCCGCGTTACTCAATAAATTATATTAGTGTTCCTATTTATTAAAAACTTACAACATAAAATATTTTCAAGTGATTTCAGCAAATTTTCAGAAACATTTACAGGCTGTGTAGTATTTCGCTACGCTTAAATATATAATATGTATTTTGTATAAAACATATAAATATATAAATGTTATTAATATCGGTAGAAATATTAATTTACAAATCGAATCGAAACGTTCATCAATAATAAATGCATAAAAAATTATATAGTTTAAAAAATTAAAAAAATGAGTGTGTATGTTACTTTAAACTCAATAAAATAGTGTTAATTTTATAATTAATAAATTATCTTCATTTTACTTACTATAATTAATTACCTTTACGACACAATAAATATAATTTTTTCCCAGAAAAAAAACTCTATAAAGAATTCTTTTAAAACCTCCTTATAATGACATATTACTTTTTTTTTTTTTTTTTCATTTTAAACTATTTACAGGAAGGCATCTATGAAAGCTCAGGGATGAATAGACAGAATGTAAACAAGAGCTATCCACTTTAGAAAAATTAACAATATACTTGTTTGCTCAAAGTCTCAGTAACTTGACCTGTAAGGCATGAATGTAAATACTCAGGTAAACATTCTATCACAGCTCCGTGCTTCGTGTTGGACGAAACAGATCATTTGGGTGATATATACACACCAAAAGCATCCTCGCATATTTTCGTTGTTTTCGTGTGCATTTTTCTCTTTTTTCTATCCACCCACCCCACATGCTTGGACAACAATACCCACGTGACTGAAAGGCCAGAAACGAGTCCGTCACGTGACCAAACCTAAACAAACGCATCCGTAGTGCAAGGTCAGCTTTAATTTTTTTTTGGTCATCCCGTGATTAGAGGCAAGCTGCAATGGCAAAAAGGAAAATAATAGAGGATGAGATTCAATTGTGCGCCGGATGATTAGAGATAAAAATTTCTCTAATACGTTTCCTTGATTCAGCAATTTCGTTTTTGGTTCTTGTTAAGTAGAAGAATATCTGATTTCTTAAGTGGAACCGAGGGACACTGCTGTTTCTTGAAATGTGATATGACGGAAATAATGAATAAAAGGCTCTTCGTATCAGTGAATCTAAGAGGAGGAAAACTAAAATCGTGTCTGGATGGATGGAGAATTATTTCTATCTGATTCAATGAATTTTCTATTCATTTTCTCTTTCTTTATTCTATTCTTTATTTTAAAAGTAATAAGAAAAATCCATGTCTTCGATTATAAAACCTGTAATAGTTTTGAGAAATGAGTGATAAAAAAAAGTTAAATCCAATTCCTACTTAGGTCAATAAAGCAAAATTTTATTTTAGTTAGTTTTTATTAAATAATTTAAGTAAAATTAAGTAAAATTTTATTTTAGTTAGTTTTTATTAAATAATTTAAGTAAAATTAAGTAAAATTTAATTTTAGTTAGTTTTTATTAAATAATTTTAAAAAAATTATTGTCAAAAAACTATTTTCTCAAGAATTGAACTCGCATTCTTCCCTTTACGTGAAAAATACTGAAATCCTTGCATTTTTACCAATTGAGCTACTGACTGTTGATTTCAGTTTTCATTACAAACTGCTAAAACTCTATTTCAAGTTATAAAAATGAATTAAATTTAATTAACGAATTAATATTTGAAAAAGATTCATATTAAAAACAAGTGCCCTCCATTACAAGTTTTGAAAAAATTTATTTGAACTTGAATGGCTGAATAAAAAGCATTTTAATAACGATTAAAAATTTGAACTATATATATATATATAGAGAGAGAGAGAGAGAGGGAGAGTGTGAACTAATAGAAGGAATTGAAAAAAGTTGCACATTATTTGTAATTATTTATTAAAATTTGAAACATTTTTCAAAAAGTTGCAAATTTGTATAAATTTACAAATTTACATCAGTTATAATTGTGATATTAATAATTAATTTAAACAAATAAATGATTATAACAACTAAAAAAATTGCTCCTATTTTCGATTTGAAGAGAAAAAATAGCGAAGTTAAAATGAAATAATTATGGTTTAATTAAATTATTTTAAGGAAAAGTTCAGTTTTATATAAGCCACTGTAGCGAGCATCTTGTTAAAATTAATTATTAAATCATAATTGCCTCCCATTTTAACTATGCATAGTCTTTACTCATTTAGGAGTTTTTATTTAGGACAACATTATAATGCAAATTTACAATATTTGCCTTTTTATCTAATATATTTGTTTGCATTTTTACTTGCTTATTACTTTATTTAAAAAAATAAATAATTATAATTATTTTGAAGAATATTTAATTATATATTTGTAAATGAAAAAAATGTATGAAGAAATTAAAATGAAAGTTTATTTAATTAATTTTAAAAAAGATTTTAGTTAAATATTAACTTTTATTATTGTTTTTAATTTGTTTCTTACATTCATTTATAAAGACAGGAATAAATGGATTTGAAATGGAAAAAAAAAAAGCGAAATATACAGTCAATAATGATTATATACTGATTCAAACTAGAAACGGACATTACTGAATAAGAAATAAAAATCATTCGTTTATTTTTAATTAAATATGCTCGTAATATTGTTGCTTAAGAATTTTATTCTATTAGAAAAAAAAAAATATTTGTTTATCTTTATTAGAATAAATGTTAATATCAGATTCTTTGTTCTTTAGTTATTTTATTCATTCAGAAACTTTTTTTTTTTTGCTTTTTTAATTTATCATGTAAATAAATGTATTATTTTGCTTGGTTTCTTATCAATTAATATAAAATCGGAATTATTTAATAAAATAATAATAAAGCATGTTTACATATGAAAGACGATAGGTTAATATTTAAATATTAAGCATATAGCGATCGAATTTTAATTATCTTAAAATCCACACAAAGATTTAAAAAACCGAAGTTAAGAATTCTGATTATCATAAGTACAAACAGATCAAAGTAAAGAAACTTATGCAAATCTCACCAAAAAAAAAAAACATTTATTGGTTGCTGATTTTTTCCCCCATAAAGGTGAGTTTAATGGATTTGGAAGCAATAATAACTTAAATACATTATATTAATATTTCTTTAGATTAAAAGTAATTTTTGCAATCTTTGTTTTGATCCTAAATAGTAACAAATAATCAATTTAAAGCATCGAATACTTAGTTACAAATTATTTAGTTTTATTTCTTATCCTTAGGCAATCCATAGTTTTTTATTGACTTGTCTTTACTTTTAAAAAATAAACTTCATAAAAAAAACACTAATTGATAGTGAAATGCCAGTTCCATTATATAACAGTCAAAAGTTGCATATCATTATAATGGCAAAAAGAGAAAGTAGCCATATGTTAATAAATACAGCAGAAATTACAGATAAATTAGCAGATTTATTCCCAAAAACTTCCCAAATGATTCATTAAATACATTATACATCATTAAGAGATATCTGAAAATTCTCTGATGATTATGATTCTTCAATTGATAAATTACCAAAAAGAGCAATAGAGTTTAAACAATTAAAGAAAATTAATGTTCTAGAAAATAATCAATAGAACATAACAATTACATCATCAAATGTATTTCACATCATTTTTTAAATCGTCTGAATAAAGTTTAACAAATTAATTTCCTCTAACTTCCTTAATAATTCGTTAAATGTATTTCCCGTTATTATTTTTGTTTAAAATCGTCTGATAAGCTACCGAATACGAGAAACAAGAATAAAACGAACATAAAAAGAATCGATAACAAAAAATAAAAGAAAACTGTCGAAATAATTCCTTCTATCAAACATTTTATCTTGCAACCTATAAGCATTTATTCGCTCGGTACCAGAGTTGAACTGACTACGCCAAATAGATAAGCACTAGAGCTTTTATCTACAGCAAAATAAAAGAGTATCTCACATTCTAGGCGTCAACCTTATACACCGGAAGTAAATATCTACGGTCCATTCTCATTAATGATTCCACTGCTCATTAATGAAAAACTTTTAGTGAAAAGACATACACGCGTACGTTAATGATATTCATAAAAACACATACATGCACCCCCTTACACCGGATACGATCTGTTACATACCCCACCACACCTAATTAACTCTTACGTGAGGAATGCCAGATCGTTATGAATGAAGCACGTAGTCATTCAACCCAAGAGCATGTTTATATGTACAGAAAATTAAATTTTCAACCATAATACAGCTTATTAGATATCCAGCAATTATTAAATGGGCTTGGAATTCCAATTAATTACTACTTTTTTTCTTGCAAAAAAAATGTTTTTTAATATATAATGTATGTTTTAAATAAGAATTTTGATGTCATATTATTAACACCAGCTCATATCCTGCGATTTCCGCGCATTGGCAATTAGTCCATCCCGCGTTTTTCGCAGTTTAGAGTGTTTATTTTTAAGATTAAAGATATTTATTATATCATATTATTGTAACAAATAGAATCTGTTCACTTTGTTTGAAAAATATTTGAACTTATTTATGAACAACGCTTCTAAATAATGATTTTTTTAAAAATTACGCAGTCAGGCGGTTAAACGCAGAGCTAAATACTATAATAAAAATTTGGAAACAATAGACGTTCGTTTGTTTAATCTCTTTTTATTTGTTTTTTTTTAATTACCATTAGGTGATTTTTTTTAAACTGTCTATAATTTTATTCAAAACTTTTGCTGCGTCGTAGGTACGAAAATTTCTTTCTTAATTTTTTTATAATAGTTAAAAGATTTCACGACAAACCGACTTCCGTACTATTCAGCCTAGTTCTTCAAAAACTAAAGGATATAAACTGTGCATTTTGACTCTTATTTCAGTGTTACGTTTTCATAATTAAACATTATTTATCAGTAAAAAAAAATCTGTGTAAATTTTTTTATGAATTATGCCTACAATTTAGCTAATGTTTTGTTAATATTTCCAGCATTTAGGCATAACATAATTTATGTTATTTATGCATTACAGAATTTGTTAGAATATGAACAGTTTATATCCTTTAAGTTTCTCTCTAATAAATTCTTGAAACATGTAGTGTAGTATATAAAGTATCAGTACGGAGCCTCCTATTTTAAGTCGACACATTACCAGCCATGGCTTCTATAATTCTAAGACCCACAACAACTTACATATATTACTTAGCTTGAGATGAAGACTTACTATTCAATAAGAAGTGAGAAAATACATATTAGAATAGTGAGTTTTAAAACAAAAACTTTGTCTTTTGGTATTGCTGGGCAAAAAAAAACAAGTGCATAGAACTCCAGCCTATCCGATTTTTTTGTCAACCCTTCCGATACATTGAACCGAATATTCGGGACAGCACTGTATATTTGAAAATAACTAAAGAAATGAGCTTCCAAATGCCCTTTTCAATAACTTCTAATAAAGTTTCTTGAATTAAATTTAATTTTTTACTTAATTATTAATTTTTTGAAAAGTAAGGATTGTTTTGTCTATTGATTTAAAGAGTCTAAGCATTCCAATCGAAATCCCAGTTTTAAAAGTCTTGTATTAAAACAACACAAAAATGCTGAGGAATAACTTGTTTTAAAACTTAGCCTCCAGAATAATGAGAGGTTTACGATCAATATAATTTGGTAATCTGAGTCCCTTAAAACAGATTGATAACGATCAAATACCTATCTACTTCAGAGAAATTCAATGATTGACAATCGAACAAAGGATATATTTTCTTGTTTAAGAATTTTTTCAGCAATTGCCACTTAAATGGTAACGATACTTCATAAAAGTGGCTTATCGAAAAGTGTAAAGACCTTCTCAGAAAAAGAAAAAACTGATTAAGCATAAATGACAATTAGCTACTGTTATAAATAAAGGGACAAAATAGATTTACGTAAATGGATGAAATGAAATAATAATAACTCTTTGTAAGTAACTTTGCTTCCTGTTGGTTCCCAAAGAGTGCAGATAATTCAATTTTAGAACCACAATGACTGCTATGATAAATTAAGAGGCAAAATCGACAATAATATCTTGACAACTGTGATTGAATTCTACAATGCTACTTGCATTAAAAAAGCGATAATTGGAGGTTAAGAACCTATAAGTTCATTGCACTCTATTTCGGCATAAATAGAAATTACAAATATCCAACAATTTTTTATGTGAAATATCTTCCAATACTAAAATATTAATATTAGATATTTGAATCTCTTACCGATTTGTCTTTTAAAAAATTTATAATCATAAATAAAAAAAAATTTAATATAATTTGTTTAAAAAATTACCTTAATTAAATGAAATTTTTTGAGTAGGTAATTTTAACCAGGTAAATTGATTTTTTATATTATTTTTCTGTATTCTTTATACTAATTTATAAAGAATTCCACATGTACTATATAAAAATAAAAATTTATGTAACTGTAGATTTTTCTTTACTGCAAAGATTTTTCTTTAGCCTACAGTAGATTTATCTTTAAAATAATTTAAAAACAGTAATATAGAGTTATTTCAATGAAAAAAAAAACTCTATATTTCTCATTCATTAATTACTCACCAATTCAAACATAATTTTATACTCATGTAATGAACATCAATTTCATTTTTAATCCACTATTCACTTTTCGCGATTATCTGTTCATTGACCATAAAAAATTTTATTTATTTTGATGAATGTATAGCATCAAAATAGAGTACTACTTAAAATCAAATTAGCGCAATTAATGAAGAGCAGTCTGATTGGTTACTATGCACACAAATCGGCGAAAATATCCAGTTATTGTAGCTGAGGTGCCATGTCAAAGATGTTTATTTATTTATTTTTTATTCATTTATTTATTTTGCGGTATCTTTTGAAAACGAGAAGTGGGGAAAATGAGCATTTATGTCCAATTTAAAAATCATAATGTTTCATATGAAACAAAAATTGGCAAAATCAAGCAAGTGATTAGAAATGAGCAACTTGTCTTGATTTTCCCCTCGTAAAGAACTACCAGTGAAGTATTATATTTAAGATTTCTTTCGAAAATGGAGAGACAAACACATATTTAAGGTATATCGAAAAATCTGAGCTTTCAATTTAAAATAAAAATTTCCAAAACTGAACCTGTTTTTGGAGTTGGGAATCATGCCATGAGTTTTTCTTTATGTGTATGGTATATATAGAACATATAGTAAAGCAGCATTTTTGAAATTTCATTACAAAATGGTAGTAGTGCGAGCTGATGGCAACTTATTACATACTAAGAGATGATAAGCTTTCATATGAAATAAAAATTGGCGCAATTAGATTGGTGACTAGTTCTTTTGTGCTATTTAAATTACATTTATAGTACGGTTTAAATATAAAAAATAACAATGTCATCATAACAAAACATTAGTTTGGTTTGATTTGGTTTTATAGCGCAAGAGCCAAATCTAGCCATACTGCGCCAATAAAATGGTAAACGGATAAAAGATATTTTTAAAAAGTCGTATTCACTTATGAAATTATAAACACAAATATGTAAAGATAAAATTGCGAAAATATGACTTAAAAAAGAACTTCAGCAACTTAAAATTTAAAACAAGGATTCGTATAATAATTCAATGTACATGAACATGTAAAAGAAATGTTCCGCATTGTAAAAAACACCCTGCTAAATGCAAGAGAAAAAGTCACTATATCTTAAGAATTTAAAAATGCCTGGGTAATATTTTTCACCCACAAAGTCTTGTAATGTTGGAGAAGATGAATTAAAAAATTGGACGCGATAAGAATTATAAACAGGATATTCAATTAAAATACGACAAATAGTAAAATCGGCAACTGATGCAAACAAATTATGAAATTATAAACAAAACATTAGATAACGCGATAATGTGCAGTTAGATGTAAAATAATATGTACAATTACCTTGACATTGTGATTAAATATAATATGAGTAATCCATTCAATGCCACCAAAATAAAAGTCTATAACTTTTCGAACAAAACAGAGAAGTCGGTCTGAAATTCAATTTGCTCTCATTGCAAGAGGAAGTAAATAAAAATTATAGCATTCTGCCCCCCCCCCTCCCTCCTTGAGACAGATGCATAAGCCAGGCCTGTTCACAAGAAGGTAACGGCTGGATTGCTATCAGAACATCCGCTCTTCTGCCAGCAGGTTAAGGCAATCCATCACAGCAGATGACCTTAAGATTACCTCGCATTTTCTTGAAATGAAGATACATTAGAAACTCTGTGAGCACGTGAAAGCTTTCAAACATTGTTTAATTACGGGCTTATGATAAAATCATGTTTAATCAAAGTTAACTGAGATTTTATTTAATATACAAGGTGCAATGGGTTACCTTTACCGGTCCTTTATTTTCAAAAACATCAACATCGGTATTAAAAAAAAGAAAATTTATGATGGCCAATATACACGAAACGAAAACTTTTTTTAGATAGCACATTGCTATTCTCTTCATTTCGTCAGATTTCATTCTTTCAGGAAAATAATAGCCAGCGCTGCTTAGATGTTAAAGTTATAGGAAAGCCGGAGTTCGAATGATTAAGAAATTATTTGTAGAGCGCTGATAAGAAATTATTATAAATATTGAAGCACGGTAAAGTACTGAATGTAAAGGTAACAGAGGTACTGTTACTAAAAAAATAATTATCGCATAAAATAAAATATGCAAGGTGCAATGGGTTACCTTTACCGGTCCTTTATTTTCAAAAACATCGGTTTAAAAAAAGAAAATGTATAATGACCAATATACACGAAACGGAAACTTTTTTAAGATAACACATTGCTATTCTCTACACTTCGTCAAATTTTATTCATTCTGGAAAATAATAGCCAGCGCTACTTACATGTTAAAGTTATAGGGAAGCCTGAGTTCGAATGATTAAAAAATTATTTGTAGAATGCCGATAAGAAATTATTTTAAATACTGAAGCACAATAAAGTATTGAATATAAAGGTAACAGATCATCATTAAAAATAATAAACAAACATGACATAAAATTCAAAAAATCTAGATAAAATCTAATTTTTAAATAATTTGATTATTTTTAATTTGTTACTCATCTCGGAAATCAGAAATCCACGAGCGAAAGCACTTGTTTGTTTACTGTTCTATGGATACTGGCAAAATTGAGCTATTATTAAATTATTTGTAAATTTGAATTGTAAACGATTATACAAAAATGTCATTTAAAAATATATCGTCTTATCTTTACAAGAAATTATACATTTTTTGCAGTTATTCAAAATGCAATATATTTTTATTTGTTGACAAAACAACGTTTTTTGTAGTTTAAATTTGCAATAATCAGAAGAAAATTAAGGCAACAGAAACGAATAGTTTAATCAATAGTATTTTTCTTTTAGAATACAATATTTTTTAATTTTATCATTTAAGAAGATATTAATATGCTAAGGTAGAATATAATGATGGCTACTGTAGCGCATTTTTCATAATCAAGTTTATAAAATAAGTACAATAAAGTTTCAAGGATACTATTAAAATCAATGTTCTGCAAAAGAAAAAAATCTGAAACAATTTTATCTATATAAACATTGTTCCAGCTTTAATTTTTTTTTCTTTTAACACGACCATTCATCGACCAAAAATTTTCAGGTTCAATATTAATAAATATCACACACGTATATTTTGCAAAAATTGTCAGAAAATGACTAAAAATAATAAAGTATATAAAAAAAATACATCATTAAAATATATAATGCTCAATTCAGCATGATTTTATAAATAATACTTTGCTTTTTTTGCATTTTTTTCTTACAAAGCTAAAAGACAGGAAGACATTTTTAATTTATATTCCTTGTAATTAAGACAAACGTTTTCAATAGCTTGAACTGACATAGATTGCTACAGAAGCAATCGCAATTGAAAAATTGTCCAATTTCCGTCTCATGAGAAAGCGGTCTACAATAGCATCCTCTTGATTGATAAGCACTCGAAATAACAATGCCAAAGAATAACAAGTCCTCATCCATCATATAGGATTAATGCGGCAGTAACGGTTGCTATGGCAACGCAGTTTTATCAGTGGATAATAAACGCGACACGCCTGGTTTTATTATGTTGTTAACAAAACGGAGCTCTAATGGTCAGAGCTCTACAGTTTCATTGACGATGCTTTTTTGAAGGTTAATAAGAAAGATTGTACAAGTTTGCTTTTTTGGGATGCTTTTATGGACAGCAATAAAATGTTTGATGTTAGTTAAGATGTATTTGCTGTCTTGTATGGTAGTTTAGCGACATTCTTTATATTTTATAAGTATGTATACAGGTATTCATATTATAATGATTGGAAGATATTAAAATAAGACATGCAAAATTTTACTACATTGTACTGGGTTAAGTTTTTTTTTCTATAGAAATTATATATCAATAAAAGTTATTGTTTCAATATAAGTTATGCAAGAAGTAACAAATTAACTGACGTCAGCAATTAAAAACTAAAACTGCTTAAAAGATTCAAAAATAATTTATTATTATACAAAGAAAAAATGGAAGTAAAAAAAAGTTCAATCCTAATTTTACTTTTTTAATGATGTAGAAAATTTTCGTTATACAAAGTGAAATTTAAGCTTAAAAATTCTACAAATCTTTCAAAATTCTTAATTTTAAATTAAATTCTTTCATATCAATTTTCAAATAACAGTTGGAATAATATTTCAGTATATTATGCTATATTGTACACAAGAACCAAAATATCGTAAATTTTAGGAAACATTTTTAATTTAATTAAAACAATATAACCAAAATTAAATCAACTAAATAACTTCATTTGAAATTACAAATTTTTAATAACAACCAATACGTAAGTCATTAAATTTTACCTATCATATAATAATTACCAAGAAATATGTATGAAGTTCTAAAAAAATTAATCATATAAAACTTGTCAAATTAAATAAATATGAAATTAAGCTTGATGTCACTAGAACAAATTTTGTAATTTTTGACAGATTTAAGATTTATTTTATAGCGAATTATAAGAGAGCTGCTACACAAGTATTTCATTCTAAAGGAAAAATTCTAAAAACAACTGATAAATTGCAGTTAATATTTTTAAAAATTTCATTTTCTAAAATAAATAGAATTTTTAGAAATGACCATTTTCCATTTTTAAACATATTTAAATATTTGGAACATAAAAATGCATATATAAAAGAAATACATAGAAAACTTTATATTAATCCATCATGAAATGATTAATAGCAAATAAAGAAAGATAAATTTACATAAATACCAAACAATAGAAATCCGGAAAACTAAACACATTCATTATAAATCTGTGAAAGGTTACTCATTTCTCTCCGAACTTATCTCTGCATATCTATCATTTACTAAATTCAGCTGTAAAAACAAAGTACACCTGTTCACTTATTTTAGAAATACAGCTGCAATGCTGTTTGTCATGATTTTCAACACGTAAAGACGATTTAAATAACAGGTGAGTTTGGAAAGTAAATAAAAAGAGCTCCCAGCTAGAATGAGTAACAATGTACGACTGTTTTAATTTAATAAGCAGACATGGCGGATATTAAAAAGTAAAATGAAAAGGCGCCTTGCCACGCGAAGTTGCAACACAAAATCTGATGAATATGAAATTTCAGGACTGGGGCCAAAAAGCATGAAAATATTTAAGTTGGGATATTAAAACCCCGACACTTCTTTTCCTGCCTCATTCACCCCTGATTGTGATTCAGAGGTGTGACGTCACTTCTCAGTAGGTTACGGTTGCGATTTCCTGTTTTTGTTGGCCGAAATCCCAAATGAATATTGATTTCTTTTCTTATTTTCCCCCTCACTCTGCTCTCGATGTTGCAGACGATTCGAAAAGAACAAGGAAATTCCATTTCTGGAACAAGAACAATTCTCGATAAATTCCTTTAAATTAAAAAAAAATCAAATAAAAAAATTAGTTCCTGGGGAATAAACGAAAATAAAAAAGTGCTATAAAGTATACTTAAATTTTAGCTTGCAAGTCACGTATTTACTCTCTTGGGATTTGCAAAAACAGCTTAAAGTAAACGAATTAAAAAAAGAAAGAAAGGAACCTAAATCAAACGATCATTTATTTTATGTCCTACAACAGCAAAAATCGTATGTTCTTAATTCCTACTTTCGGTTAAATTTAAGCGAAATTAGAAAACGACTATTTCACCACTCATTATTGACTAAAACAGTAACCAATTTTAGCAATTTTGACTAATATTTCCATACATCTTGATCACTTGCGCATTTCGAAATGTCCTGTCATTGAATTTAGAATATTTAAAATAAGTACTTTATTTTATATTTTTATTATTCTTTATTTTATTTATTTACTAAAACGCTTTATTTTATATTTCTAGGGGAAATTTATCAATTTTGATTCTGATATTTTCTTTTGAACAAATATTAATGAATGTTTTTTTCATTATAGGCATTATCACTGACAAATATGATCGATTTTATAAGTATTCAAATAATTAAGTAAGCTTAACGAAATATAATAAATTGACCAATTCTACTTGTAAAAATGTTACTGTTATTTAATATGCTATTACTCAAAGAACATATATTTTTTACAAACATATTAATATTTGGCAACTAGGAATTTTTTTAATCAAACTGCTTTTGATTGCTTCTTTGTTTGGCAGGCCTAATTTACCTAATAGAAAATTCATTACTTCTTTTCTTATTTTTAAGCCAAAACTGTCTTATCCAAATTTTCCTTTTTGCATATCTCTGAAATAGGCTGTACAATAAATGGCAAAAATTATTAAATCATATTTTTTAAAGGAATATGAATCAAATGAAAATGAAATTTTAAAACCCTTTATAAAGATTTAATTTATTTTATTAACATTTTCTGATATAATAAGTAGAAAT
This sequence comes from Argiope trifasciata, assembly GCA_026543055.1. Lineage (NCBI taxonomy): Eukaryota > Metazoa > Arthropoda > Arachnida > Araneae > Araneidae > Argiope > Argiope trifasciata. The sequence goes on from JAPMOQ010019505.1 coordinate 2,127,526, forward strand.
AATAAACTAAAATGACTCTGACTATGCCCTTATACTATATAACTAAACTAAATACATGATCCGTTTCACACAAAAATTCGATAATATCACATTTCGAAACAGTGCATTGGTCAAGATATATTACTGTTAATATTCTAAATAGAAAAATTAGTATAAAAGCTAATAGACATTTTACAGACGGTCTACTGTCAAACAATGGCAGTGAAGTTAAATTAGCTTTATATAATACTCGTTTAAACATAGATAGAGCGCATATGCAGTCTAGCCAATACACAACTTTTAAATTGATTCCTTTTTAATACATGTGCCAGTCTTTCATTGTTTCAAAAATCACGATTCAAGACAGATTTTTTTTTATTTAACTTAAAAAGACATAATATGGGGAAGAGTATCTAATAAATCGCCATTTTTAACTAAGAATTGTTTCCTTATTATATTTTATTTTTATTTAGCTTGCTTAATAACTTCCTGCTTTTACCTCTACTTAACTCACAAGCATCGATGAGCAAAAACAAAATGCTTTTATATTCAGTTGCTTCTCTTACATGTACATTAGTTCTACTGCTGCAAACGAATGATTGAATCATGGTTAAATATATCATAAGCAAAATACATGGAATTAAGGACTTGTTTCAAAAATTGATTTACATATAAAACCATAAATTTTCATCTTATTGATCCGACAGTGATATTAAGTATAGAGAGTAAAAAGGATATAAAAACGTAAATATATATTATTTACCCATATCTAAATTTACATATACTTATACGGGCGATTTCAGATAATAAATGTTATGGAATTAAAATAAAAACTTTTTGTCCAAACTGCTTCAAATAAAAATTTCTGAGAGCTTGCTGAGAATTGCTATTGTTTACTGTTCCGGTACATCCATAATTTTTCCATTTAAGCATGACGTACCATCAAAAAAATATCAGTAAATACATAGAAAGGTTGGTCAAGATCTTCTAAAAAATCAACAATCATATCAAACCATTAATCAATACCCAGGTATTCTTAACATTGAATAGCAGAATATGTGTATTTTCGATTTCGACCATCGAATGGTAACCAGTACAGCCGCCTTAATTTTAGTCAAAAAAAAAAAAGGAAAGAAAAGAAAAGAAATAAAAAGAAAGTAAAGGAGAAAAATAAAGAAAAAGTGCTTTTTTTTTTTTTTTCTTAATCAACCAAATCACCGAATCCAAAACATTTGCTAAGACAGTTCTTTTTATTTCTACTTTTCTCACTAAAAAATTTAAGAAAACAAAATTTCTTAAAAAACACATAGCGACAAAAAAAAATGGTTATTTGTAATAACTCAAAAAACATCTGCCTCAAACATAAAAAGATGTAGTAATTCTCTACCTGAATTTAACATAATTATACTTGAATTCTATTCAAGCCGTTGGAAATTTTAAAATGCTTCAAAATCATATTAAAAATTTGCATTTTTTTTTAGTTAAAGAGCAATGATATTTAATGCTCAACTTTCCACTGTAAATATTTGAACTTCCCCAGTGCGTTTAATATCGTAATAAAAGTACTCTGTCCAGCTAAAGGGAATTGATTTCTAATACTCAACTTTCTATGGTGAACATTTGAAAATAGAGCAGAAGTATCCAAAAACTGAATAAATAAATATTCTTATAAAAATCAATTAACGTTTGATAGAATTACGAATTAACTAAAACATGTTCCCACAGGAATTCTAATATCTCACATAGAGCACAGTAATGGTAATATCAAATTAAATTATCAAAAAATTAATTTTTTTAAATATCAAAAGTGAAAAACAAATTGCTTTGATTTTTAGTGAGAAAATTTAAGATTGCAATCCTTGTCATAAGCTAGTATTGTACACAATAATATGGTTTCTAGGGGGAAAAAATAATACTGTTTCTTCTTCTTGTAGCAAGCAAACGAGACTAGTGAACTAAAATTTGCAATCTGATGATGCCCTTTTTCATTCTAATTATTTGAATGGCAACAATGATAGATCGTACCCTAGTCTCTGTTCCTGGTTCAATTAAAAAGACAAAGACGTCTGAAAGTGAATCAGACTTCCCTAAAAAGAATAAACCTAGGTATGCTCAAAAGACATCTAATCTACTCTATTCTATTGATCGCAACCATGTAATTCAACATGCACAGCTGCAATTCACGATATCGACAAAAACGCTTCAACAAAAGAAACGCGAAATGGATCGTTACAATTGTAGCAGAATCCCTAAATAGCTGTCCCGCTCTTCAAATACTAGACCCTTCCGTGGGATCATCGCGTTTGTCAAATCCTTCAGTTAGTCCTGCCATCTTCTTTTGAAAGCTTCCGTTCCCCCTAATGGAAACGGTGGATTCGAAGTGGGCGTGATTTATTCAAACTCAGAGTGATGAAACCTATATGCACGAGCCAACTTTCACTCAAGAGACGAAACTCCTGTTGGTTTTGCTTACACTTTTTCCACATGCTTTGATGGAATGTGATGGATGGTGAGTTCTTGGCTCACACGCACACTTTTACGGAACCTTCACCTTGAACAATTTCAGTTTAGCTTTGCATACATACATACCTGTTTTATTATAAACATTTGTATATCTGGCAATCGCAGTGCATTAGTTTGGAGCCATGCTTCATGTTATATATGATTTCTGGACCGTATTTAATCCAAAGTAGTTTACTTAAATATATTTTTAAAATATTTTTCAGAGTTTGTTTTTTTGCAATATGTCATAAGATAGCTAAAGTTTTCATAAAAATATTGACGGTAATGACGGATATAAGAATTTTGTGGCATTACTGTTGCTCATTATGAGGCTCATCATTTATGATAAACTTATAATTAGTCAGATTTTAAATATAAATAAAATTTTCAAGATTTATTTAAGATTTAATTTTCTATTTTAATTATTTCATAAAAATGTGCATATCATTATTTTTTAAAATTATTATTATTCATGTTAGCACGATACCAGGTATTTTCTCAATATTATTTAAGCAGACTTTGTGTCTACTAATACTGATGTAACAAAGTAATCATACTGAAATAGATTAGAACCTGACTAATTATATTAAGACTTGACAAAGTGTTAATATTATTCTAATGTCTTACAATTAACAGAATTTGTATTTGTTACAAATTTACTTATTTGACAACTACCTAATAACACTTTTTAATTCATCTGCCTACAATCGCCTCCTCAGCCTAACAGTCTTAGGCATATGCCTAGTCGGAAATTGTCATTGCTGAGAAACATTATCTGAATTAAGTAAACAATGACTGTCTATCCAGAAATTTGTCGGGGTAAAAAAGATATATCACATAGTAATTATATTGATGTAATAATCAACTGATGGCATAATAATCAGATTCCTTAATTACTATTATTTATTACTTTAATTACTTTACTTTAATGCCTCGTGTGCTTGTATACCTGCATCTAAACAATCATAACATTTAGAGAAGTCAGAAATTTAATAGTTAAAGGAATGGCAAAGCACGGCTTTGGAACATGAATAGAAGGAAGATCGTTGGGTTTCTTCCTCCTCAAACAATGCTTTTAACTAATATTATTTAAAAACTGGTAAACTATTTTGTGCTTTAACAACGAATTGCTTTCTGATATCAAGCTGACATCTATAGATTTTTCTTTGATTCCTGAAGGAAAATTTAAACACGAATAATTTTTCTGTAATCCCAACTAGAAGCTCCCCCACCTCCCTGCCTCTAAATCCTGGAGGCGGGAGTTAGTGGTCACCTCGAAATCAAATTCTATCTCAGCTTTTCCCGGTCACTTTGACCATTGGAAATAGGCATAAATCCTCATTATATTATAATGGCATAAGATATAACTATAATATCAATGAATGCTCTTCCATCAGGACTGTAGAGCTACAGCAGCCCCCTAAATTATTTTTGAAAATTGCATTTAAAAAAATCGAATTTACCAATTTTTGCAATTTGAAATAATGCTCTGTACCTACATTATTACTCTTAGTGTTCTCTGATAATAATAAAAAAGAAAAGATGGTATATTAATAAATACATGAAGACAGAAATTAATTATCTAGTAAAGGAAATTTATGTCGGAATTATTCATGTGGCAACTCATGAAAGCTCACTGAGCAGACAATTGACTGACTGAGCTGAGGATTAAAATTAATGTTATCTTCGTTCGAATTTAGAAATAACAGCGTTGCAATTCCATCAGACTAACTTCAAAGCATAGGCAACTGTAAACGTCATACCAGTTACAACTCAACTCAACATGGAATAATTCAAATCAGATTTGTTTTTACCACCGTAAATATTCTTTTAAATTTTTTTATGTAAATATCCGGAATTGAAATGTCCTCAGAAATTGCATCCATAGTAATTATTGAATAATTTAATACAATTTTTTTCTCTTGTTACAGAGTTTGATTATCGTATTCTTTCAATATTTTTTTCTGTTTATGAATATTAGCTGTTTACGGATTTTAGTTTCGCTCTTTATTGCCACGAGAAAACATATCAAGTTCATTGAATATTCATTTGGTTTTATTAGAAAAAGCTCTTCCAAAGGTCAGTAAATAGATATTTTTCAAACGCGTTATTCAAATGAAAATTTTTATAAAGAGGAGTCAATCATTATTAATTATTAACATGTTAAAAACAAAAAAACGAAATATATTTTCACAATTTCCATAAGAAGAAAAATTGAAAATAATAAAGAACCAGCTCTGAGTCTGATTTGAGCATTGTTAAGAAGTTTTAAAGCAGGAGAAATCCCATAGCAACGAAAATTTTATAGATAAACGTATTTTAAACACTGTTTAAAAATGTTATGATACCTATATATGAAAATAAAAGGGAATAAATACAATGTTTTGTTTCCCATGTTTACTCTGTAATGAATATGTGGATGAATTCCGTCATCCATAAAAAAAAACAAGCTTGAAAAAAATTCTGAAAAAAGCTTGAAATTCTGAAAAATATTTGAGGAATTTATTGATATAGTGATGCTTAGTATAAAAAAAAACTTTCATATCAGATTTTGAAATTTAAAAAATTAAGACTACTTATAGTTTATTTTGCATGTTTTAAAAACGAAATTTTTTTAAAAATATCTTTGAAATACTGCTAAAATCTGAGATGACGAGCTTCCAATGTATAATGAAATCATATAACAATATTATGACAAACTAAACTAAAATACTAAACTAAATGATGTTAAAAGTAATTTCAAAAATAAGAAAATCAATATTTACCAAACAAAGGTATCGAAAATACTTGGGATACCTTTGGAATTATTTTTAAATTAGCTGAGAATGTTGTCTGTACATAAATTGCCCAGTCTCTAATTAAATAAATCATTTTAAAATGTTGTGAAGCATTAGAATATTACGTAAAAAATTTTCAGTTCTTCAATAACATATGTCTCTAAATAAATTATCAATGTTCGCGAATATTGATTGACCATTAGGGAGATTCTTCATCACCAATAGCTATTCAAGTGTAGGTCGGACATCAAATTTTGGAATAATTCCAAATAGAAATCGATAAATATTTTTCTTCTTTTTAGTAGCCCTAAGCTTCGAATCAGTGAACTTGCAACTGCTATAACTGACCAGATAATGATGTCGGTAATAATAATGTAATAATTTATCCGTAACTAAAAACTCAAGCACGAACCCTAAGAAAAGTTCATTTACCTCGTTAGAATAGTGATTGTGATGTTTGAAGTCAAATGATTTTTTTTTTCATTCTCTTGTTCTAGATCGTTTATTAAAAGAATTCTTGTATTATATTCAAGAATTCTTATGTGTCATTTACATAAACAAAAATATGTAAATAATATAAAATGTCAAAATATTTGATAATTAGTTGAATTCTTTAATTAATTATACTGAATGTAATATTAAATAGCTTTCACAGTTCATTATTTCTTTATAAAATAATAACTATAATAATAATGATCATATCAAGTACAATAAAATAATTGATTGTAGTTTATTAGTAATTTTATCTAATCAGATGCAATCAACTAATATGTAATACTTCAAATCATATCCTTAAAATCGACGAAAAAATCATCATAGCAGATTGAATATGAAAATTGTTTTTGTATAAGCATTTTCATAATCATTTTTTCTTGAATTTTTTATTTGCCTTTAGTCTTACTCCCTAAAGAACCAGAAAACTTTAAATTATTATACTAAATATAAAAAAACAATAGTTTGAACGGAAGTTAATAATTATTTTTTTAAAAAAAAGGAACAAGAAAAATCAAACTATATTAATAATATAATGTAACTATGATAATATTAACAAACTATATTAATAATATTAAAGCATAAATATTCATACATATTTTTAATAAAGAGCAAACTTCTAAAATTAATTGCACAGTAAATCCTAAATTTCAAAAATGCATTTAAATTCAATGGGCAAATTAAAATTTATACCTTTTTAATGATAAAAAAAGTTTTAATTTTAAAATTTGGGGAATAATTGGGAGATATCTGTGCTCTTAAAGTCAATAATCTCTCTCAAAGTTTATAATTTTTTTCACTTAAGCGATTTATTATATTAACAAACATTTTAAAATGTTATTTAATATTCCAAAATTACGATGAGAATAATTTTTGTACATTCAATTATCAAAAATAAAAGTTTATTTTTCAGTAGTAATGAATCTTAAATTAATTATTTTAATTATTCTGATTTCCTAATAAAAAATACGCAAAATAATAAATAAACATTCAGCAAATTTTAAGTATACACAAAACTTTTTTAACAAATCATAAATAAAAAAAAATGAAAACAGCGTTAGTTCATTTGTATGTCTATCACGTTTGAAAAGCATTAAAATACTTATTTTCATCAATTGTTTTGTGAGATTAATATAATAATTATTTCTCATTTTTATAAAAATGGGAAATAATTTATTTTACAGTAGAAATGAATATTTAATTAGTTATTTTAATTATTCCGATTTCATAATAAAAACATGCAGAATAATAAATATGTATTCATCATATTTTAAATATGTACAAAAAAGTTAAACAAATAATGGGAATGAAAATGAAAATAGCTTCAGTTAATTTACATTTTTATTACTTTTAAAATGAATTAATATATTTTTACCACATAATTTATAATACAAAGTATATGCCATTTCATATTTTTATTAAAACAATTTTCCCTTTAGCATTACTTTCAAAAAACTTAAAATTTACACCACTAAAATTATGTACAAAATTAATTCTGCAATAATTTCAGTTTTTTTATTTACTGATAAACTATTATTATGTGTATTTTAATTCCAATTACTTATTTTATTATTTCCATCAATGAAGAAATAACACGCATACACACAAACATGCTTCCTCAAACGAAAATCGTTTGGAAACTTTAGAAATAATAAATATATTTATTAACTCTTGTCAAAACATTAATATAACGATTTAGACACGCTCAAATATTTAATTTCACGCTTCCAATTCGATTCTCAACGTTTTTTTTATTACCCTGTAGCTAAGTAAAAAATCAATTTGAGTTTTTTCCTCTTCTATTCATAGTTCTCCCCATAAAAAAAGTATGAAAGAAATCACTCAAGGGCAATTTCTCCACACCAATTGTGTGGTTGAAAGGTCTCTTCCCCCTTGCACCCTAATTGCGTTTTGCAATTTTCGAATACAAATGAAAATTGATTTCATTCTTTTCCCACTCTTTCATCACTTCCGGGGTCCCTTTTCCCTCCCCAGCCATTTACATTCCTAATTCTTGCAATCGCGCGTATTTGTATCAAAGTAGAAAAGTTTTCAAATCTAATTTACAGTTCATTTTTATAGATTTTAATTCAACAATTCGCAATCATAAAATACATTTTATTGTTTGAATTTCGTGGCGTGCTTTGAAAGTCCCATAGCTAATTCTCTTTTAACTCCCGGATGCAGTTAGTTATTGAGGAATTGAGTCTAGAATACAGCTGTTTTCGCTGAATGTTACAACTGCATTTACATTCCTAATTCATACAATCGCGCATATCTGTATTAAAGTACAAAACTTTTCAAATCTAATTTACAGTTCATTTTTATAGATTTTAATTCAACAATCCGCAATCATAAAATACATTTTATTGTTTGAATTTCGTGGTGTGCTTTGAAAGTCCCATAGCTAATTCTCTTTTAACTCCCGGATGCAGTTAGTTATTGGGAAGTTGAGTCTAGAATACAGCTGTTTTCGCTGATTGTTACAACTGCGTTATTCCAAAGTAAATGACAGAATTGTGAAATATTTGTGGAGCGAAAAAGTAAAAAAAAAAAAAAAGGAATCTGTGATGTGAAACGTCAAATAAAAATCTGACATAAATAATTAGCTAATACTCTAATTTACTAATATTTTTTATTATATTTCAGCTATTTTAATGACCAACATGTTTGTCAAGAAACTTTTTTCTCTATGAATTTTAATTACAAAATCTGAATAGATAATTTCTTATGCATAACTCTATGCTCGCGATTTCCTCAATAAATCATTTTAAAATTATAATAGCGTGTTGTTATAATAAGGCATGCTGTAAATGCAGCCAGTTTTACTTGGTTTATTTAATAGTATTTCTATGGTGAATCTTCTTAACATAACCAATTTCATGATGGAATGAATTTACTTATGGAACTTTTACAAGCCCTCTGGTAGTTATTTGTCAGCGATGTAATCCAAATGAACATCTCTTGTTTTTTCAGAAACACTAATTAGGGCCAAGAGAAAGACTTCGCTGCACGCATGCCACAACTCTTTTTACGGGGCGGACTTCATTCATTGACAGATCATAATTTATACCTGAACCAGACCACCTTCCATCCACTTCCCTCAGTGGTATTACTCTCGACGTAATAAAATTTGTGACCCCGACAGAATTATACGTGCACCAGCCACCACTACACACTGGATGTCTTCGGCCAGCGGGTTCGAACTGGCAAGCAAAGTGAGGCGAATTCAATGTCCTACCAACCTACCTATCTCGTCCCATATTGTCATTACAAATTTAAGTAACAAGTTAATATACTTCAAATTCCGCATTATTTTTTGCGGAAATATACATTAAATCTTTGATTTCACATTTAATCTTTGATTTTACAAGTAAGTAAATTGAGCAAAAAATTGACAAATCCTTTTTTTCCTTTCAACAATAAAAAACACGTGATTAAAAAACAAAAACGCTTTGAATTTCGCTGCATCTCAAATATATATTACTGAACATTATGCTAAAAATATTTTATAAAATTTTCAAAATTCAAGGGGAAAAAACTTCTTTTGCATTTCAATTTTTATTACTATGAATTTAAATTTTAAAATAGTATAAAATATTTAAATTCCTATTTTAAAAATAGCGTGAAAGTCAGTTTTGTGCAGTAATATTTTAAAGATATCCTAGAAAGTTTTTCATTTTTAATTAATTGAGATTTCAAACAAAATCCATGCACCACTCCGAGATGCGCATTTCCACCATCAAAGGAATATCTATACAGAATTTTGTAACTACAAATCAAATAATTTCTTTTTATATTATCAACATATACACACAAAGAGAATGACGCAATCTTTTTTATTATTAGACTTTGATATTTTATACTTTTATAATATCTAATAAACATAGGTTCTGCAATTAAAATCATATATCTTTTAAAAATAAATTTCTTTCAATCCAGTGCGTCATTAATCCTGTCATTCTTTTGGTCTGATATCTGTCAAATTACATAACAGTTTTTAAAAATATTTCCTATTATTTCTGAATTAATCATTGACACAAATGGAATGGATGAAATTCAACTTAAAGCTTATAAAAACTTTAAAAAGGTAATACATCAGATTTCAAGATTCAAAGTCATTTCTTTATACTAAAATTTAAACTAATCACAATTTAGCTTCTCTGACCAATCATAAGAAGTGAAATCTTAAATTATGTAGTTCAAATGTTGAAGACGGAAAAAATATAAAATATTTGAAAACATATACACTGAATATGTCAATGTTCTTCTTTAAGTTTATCGAATATAAGATTGAAACTCTTTAAAAATTATAGAACTGCAAAAAAAAACTTATATACAAATTAATATAATTTTTTTAAGTATCAAGCATAAACATAACCTAATATCACAAAATGAACTTAACTGCAGATAAAATGTGAATTTGATAACATGGATTTCCCACAGTTCTGTAATATTATATAAATTTCATTTTACCAGATACCGCTTGATGTTAAGGCTAAAAAATAAGCAGCCAAGGCAAATTCCATCAAGTAACAAATAATCGACACCTGTGATACCATTTCTCCCAAAACGCGTAAGGCTCAAGCAATTCCTCAACATCATAAAAACATCCTTCAGATATCTTAAATGTATTTCTATGGCTGCTGGCAAACATCGCAGCCATTTACGTCCCGCTTAATAAACGTTATCCACATCCGAAGCGAAACTGAAATGATTTATACGAGGTTTTGATTACTTGGCCTTTTACCTCGCTAATCAAATAGCAGTTAGTCTCCGCTAAAGAGCAGTTAATGGAGATCAGTGACCCCTCTACCCCTCTCGCTCTGCAAACAGAGGTTCGGGCAAGGAAAAACGGCAGTGAGAAAGATAAAATAAATGACTCACCCTCAAATTTTTTAGCCGCATATTAGCGAACATATAAATGTTCGCCAATATGCGGAGAAATGGATGGTGCTTTATGGATGGAATAATTATAACAGTTCTCGCAATTCGAAATCGATTATGCTTAAGGTATCCGTCTACGTTAAATACATTGGTCATCGACCACATTTCGAATTTTTAAAATTCTTATTATATCTTGTAGTTCATACTATTCTCCCCTCCAAAACAGTTTACATTTTCCAGAAAAACGTTAGGCCTGTCCCTTCATTGAGGACACATATTTTTCCACCGAAATTTATCTTTAGCTTCAATTTTCCCGAAACTTTAATTTTCATAAAAATTATCTACCATTAATATGATTTCCCGAAAATTAAAAGAGATATTTACATAAAAGTTTCATCTTATGTTTTAAATGATACAGGCAATGAAATGAACCGAGAGTTTTATTATTAGTGAAATACATTTTTATTTATAGGTGTTTTTAGATAAATTAGGTTTTGAATTTATGGAAAAAATGCATATATGCATATATTTTTAACCATAACTTCTTTGCACTTCAAGGATTTTCTTAGATTTTGGTTCATTTCATTCATCAATATATTCGATAACTTGTGTGCTAAGAAAAATAGGATTGCTGCATTACTATTTTGTGCAGAGTGTAAATCGTTTTGGGTCAATTTCATTAAAATTTACTTCAAATTTTGCCATTTCTCAAAATGTATTATATTTTCAACTAATTGGTTTTGTATATATAGTGTTTATAATTGACAATACATCTAAAAACAATGAATACTTTTTGAAAAATCCAATTTTTCGAAAAATTTTCTTCGAACATAATCGGATACCTTAATATATTTCTGCAGAACATAGATCGCTGAGACAAAATTAATACGGATATTAGAATTAATTCCAAAGTTCGATCCTCGGCCAGGGAAAAGTCGACTCGGCCTTTCAATCCTTCAATGGGTCAATAAACTGAGGACCAAGCATGCTTGTGAACCAAACACTGGAGGTTCCGCGTTAGCTAGGCATATCACCTAGCCAGGACATATGCCTTGCATCCAGGGCCCTCGGTAGGCTGGGCATTGTAGACTTTGGACCACATGAGCTATTGTGCCACTGAGTTTAATTATTAGAATCAATATTGATTAATATATTAGAATGAATAAGGATTGTTGAGACAAACGATGGGAAGTTCATTTTATTGGTGTTTTGGTAAATCTTAAATCAATGATTGATGATAAAAGAATAAAATGGTTCATTTATAACCATTAGCTGATATTTCCAGGGAAATATGGCAAAGCGGAACTTGTGCACCAAAAATGACATTGTAAAAATAAAATCTAAAAAATACATCGATGGTATTTATAATTTCAGACAGCGGACTTCTCTGGCTTGAATTCTTTCTTGGTGTTTTTAAGAGACTCTCGACGTTGAAAATCAGACTCAGATAATATAAGTTATAGCTAATCAGATTTCGAAAAGGATCAATAGAAATTACTATACATAAAGCAATCAAGTATTCTGAATTATTCTGTGCTATTCAGGACACTAACCGGGGAGGCAGAGGTGTGTGGATTAGACAAGGAAAATATAAAATAGTAGAAAATCTAAATAATAAATAACCAAAAAAAAATGCAATCTAAAATAGTAAAAAAAAAATTAGTTATTGAAAGTTTGAAATAGAAAAACATGATTAAAAATTAATTATTGAAAAAAAAAAGTTAAAAAATGAATTTTGCGACTAATTTTACTATTTTTTCTCTAAACTGATTAGTTCCGTTGCTCATGCGTAGTTAATGATATTCTATATATAATAAAAATCGCGCAGAGAACTTCTAAAGCAAAAAAAAAAATTATTTTTCAGAATAAATTTATAAAATATCGGCTAAACTATACAATGAGTATAAATGGAATGTGTAAGTAATTACCATTGTTTAATTTACTGTCAATAAAATTGTTTATTGTAATAATATCATCTATTAAAAATGTACAAGTGAATATTTACTTTTTGCCCATTTTTACCATCGCGTATTTCTATTAATTGAAATGATGATTTAGGATCTTACCGTTCAATGAAATCTAAGTGATCATTAAAAAAATTCAACAGCTTTTAACCAATCACTACTATGAAAATATTTTATATTCAAGATAACCCATAAGGAAATGCAAAAAAAAATCAAAAATAATTTTGAATAAAGTTAGAGTATTTTTTCCTTACTTGACCTTACCATGGTTATACTAAGATACATAAATATTTTCTAATACTCAAAAAAGGTAAATTTTCCTATAAAATATAAAATAATCTAAATTAATCTCTATTATTATTCACTTGTTATTTTATGCAATATTAAAAGTATGATTTAAAAATATAGCAACTCTCTTTCAATAATTTGTTTTTTTTTTTTTGTCTGTCTTACAATAGTTTCTTTAAGACAACAATCAAATTATGCATAAATACTATTTCTTGTTTTTAAACACCTTCATTAATTGATAATAAAGTTTTATATAAAATAATTAAAAACTATTTAAACTTACACTAGAATGATGTCAAATGTTCTTTTTCTAGTTTTCATCCAATGCTGCAAAAGTTATTTTTGCTCCTCTCGAATTTCACAACAACATTTGGAAAACAGGTAAACTTTATGTGTAATTGCATTTAAAGCATATTTACTTCGTTACTTTCAGAGCGTTAAGTACATGAAATTAGCTTTTTCAAAGAATTCTTGTTGGAAAACTTTTCTCTATCTTATGTAACATGTAAAGGGTTGTCAATCATTAGTCTCTACTTCACATAAGGGCCAAAAATTTCCATTTCTAAAATGTTCGATAAGAATAGCTAAAAAGATGGCCAAACATTTTTAAAGCGACAACTCTATTAAACCACATGGTTAAAATCAAATTAAATACGATTTTTTTTAAATTATTCTATAATATACAAATAAATTCTTATTTTAAAAACCAAACTACCTCTGAAAAAAGTACAGATTTTCTTCTTACGGAGAATAAACAATACAGTTCCTTTTCTTGTCTATCATTTATTATTATTTTAATATTATCTTTCCCGCCCACTTCAACTTTTATTTTAACAGAATTACGACATTTATGGAAACTCCGAGATACTAGATATTTCAAAATATTACTGGCAAAGCCCAAAGCTTACGAATCTTTCTTTCCATTTAAGCACTTCTTTATTTACAAAATCTAAGGCCTAAGACGAATTAATACCACTTTTTACACAATCGAATGAATCACGCAAAATTCATTTAACTTAGTCGGTTATAAATAAAAAGTTGGCGCAATTTTAATGTATGACTCAGTTATATTTGTAGCAGTATCATGAAAGTGAATGAAGAAGTAGAATTGTAACCTATAAACGTGATACGCATACCATTGACCAAATGCTGCGCAAAAAAGATATCATGCAAAACGTGCGTAATTTAAATATGCTACACGAACATTCGCTTTTACTTTTTTGCAGTTAAAAATACATTGATCATGCTTTCATTAGTCATTAAATTTAATTCAATTCACTTCAATTGTTATGGTTGTTACGATAAATTCGTAGAATTTCGACAAAAGTCATACCTTGATAATCATTTTTACAATTGATTCTGCTTCAAATAAAAACTAAGCAGACGATTATTCAATTTTACACAATTTAAGTTTTTTTTTTTTAATTTCTTTATAGACAATTATTCAATTATGTTTTGTTCAAAACTTAGGTATATGATTTAATTAAATTTCTGACAACATCAACTACAAACACTGATTCCAAACAATTCAGGTCGCTTGGTGCCTTTGCCACTTTAAGGAGTGAAACAGATATGTGCAATATCCATTTCGAAATTACATACAATGTATTTTGAAATAAAATAAAAAATCATTCAGTTTTGAAAACCAGAGACAAAAAATATTGGCAAAACTCAAGAATTTATACCTCTATCCAAACAACCTCGCCACACTAATGTGAAGACACATGGACCATAAGATATGTAGTTTTAATAGACACATAGCATACACCATATTTACACATAGTGTGAAGTTTTGATAGAAGCAAGCACAGGCAATCCCATATAAGCGCCAAAACCCCCACCAGCTTTTGCCTTTAAATCTTGTAAGGGTAAACGCAAATATTAATTATATTCCATTGTAATTCTGTGGAAATTTATTAATAAAAATATTACTATTCATAAAAAGGTTTAATTTTTTGTTCATTTTGATCGCAGCTTAAATACAATAAAAACGCAACACTATGAAAGGCCAATTTTAATTTCTTATTCTAACTATTTAGAAATCAATGAAATATATATTAATACATTTATCAAAAATATTAAAATATTTTAAATCATATGCGATTAAAAATTAGTTTTTGCCACTAGTGACATTACTATAAAAAATATCAATTTCATAAATATACAATATTTAAATTACAATTATATAACATAAATATTCTATAAGTATCCGAAATGTAACTTCTATCAAATCATTAACTATTTTATAAATGCCAGAAAATATACAAGATATTGCAACAATAAATTGTTTAATTTCGTTTCGGAATTAGAATAACACCTAAGTTTTCAAAAAATTATATTATAATAAGAATTTTAATATAAAATCAAATACATCAATTAACAATAATTAAATATATTTTAGATCTTTGCGCATTTACTACGCGCATGCTTTATTAATCTATACTTATAATAAAGCTCTATGTGTGTGTGTGTGTGTGTTGGCGCTCTACAGGCCAGACCGTTGGACCAACAGCTACCAAATTTGGTACATGTATATTTTGGAGGTCGGGAATGTGCACCTCGGAGCCCTTTTTTCGAATTTTTAAATTAGAATTTGAATTAAAATTTAAGCGAAATTTCGACATTTTTCTGCTATAACTTCCGAAAATATTATTGTACAAAACATGATTTTTATACAAATTTAAAGATAAAAAATTAGCTTTCTAATGGTACCAGTGTTTTAATGTATAATTTAAGCCTCTATTTTCAACGAATTTTTAAAGAAATATTTCGACCATGTTTTTATCACGTGACTAGATAAAATAAAAGAATGCCGGAAGTTCGAATAAAAAAAAAACTATCATCGCAAAATAAATATAAAGAAATGCAACTTTTAACAAGTGACTGGATAAAATAAAAGAAATATGAAATGTGATATTTTCTAAAAAAATAAATGCAAAGCAAAGGATTCTATGATCGTTTGCAATATCTAAATAATTAATTCAATAAATCTTTTCTACGGTAAACCTGATCGAATTTAGACAGGATATGCATTGGAATCCGACTTAATGGGATATTTCTACTATCGTTTGCAATATCTGTATCATTAATTCAATTTTTTTTCATTATAAAATATGATAGTTTAAAAAAAAATAAAATCAAAGTTAAGGTTTCTATAAAATCTGCAAGAGCACGTCAAAGGGAAAAAATTAGGTTTTATCACTGTGTTGCCATCATTTTGAAGGAAGTTCAAATTAAAAAAAAAAACTATCATCGCAAATTAAATCTGAAGAAATGCAACTTTTAGCACGTGACTGGATAAAATAAAATAAATAGAAAATGTGATATTTTCTTTAAAAAATGCAAGGCAAAGGATTCTATGATTTTTTGCAATATTTAAATCATTAATTGAATAAATTATCTTTATTTATACAGGATTGAATTTATACAGGATTTGCATTCAAATTCCTTTCCAATGGCCAATTTGTAAAATATTATTAATAGGCATATATATTATTTAATACTATTAATTTGATCTAAATGAAGTAAATAATTACATTTTATGTAGTTTGTGTCAAACAATGCATTTCTGAATAATGAGTTTGAGATTTCTTCATAACTCTGTGAGCCATATTTTACAAAATATTTTTATTAACATTTTAAATAAAAGTTGCTACAGCAATCATTAAAACTGTCTGATTTATAAAATTAAAGAATATTATTAGGAAAACGCGTTCTTTTAGAGCTTTCAGTCCATCATCTTAAAGAAAATATTAATTTCAGGCCAATCAATGCCCGGAGTTACTTCAAGTCTAATGAATATGTGATTTAATTGAAAATTTTAGAACGCATTAGTCTTGGCGAACCAGCTGGTCGCCAAAGGCGGCTAGTGCAAAATAAAGAAAACCAATGCAAAACATTATTTATTTAATGTACAATTCCCATAGGAAAATTACTGAAAAGTTACTAAAAATGTGGAAATTTTTTTAAATAATTTTACAAACCTACATTTAAGGCAAATTAAATTTGGGTATAAACATTAATTTCAACATTAATTGAATTATACAAATCCTTGTATTAAGAATAGCTGAAGAAAATCTAATTTCCTACAAAATGGTATGATACTATAATTCATTTTGTAATGAAAGTAGTTCTATAAAAGTATTAAATTTTAAGCTCTCATAATCTAATATTTTATCATTTTGAGCTAAAACTATTTATAGACATTTGAAAGATAAATAAAAGTATTTTTTATATGATAAAATTATGAAAAGTATATAAAACAGTGTTATTGATGCTAAAAATGATTGTAAAACAGTTAAAGGTAAAAGGGGAATCTAATCATTATTAACAATATTTATATTATCCAAATTAGGTTAATTATAAGAAATAATGTTATAATTATATTTTCTGACGAATCTGTTATATATTTTTTTTAACATTTTACTAACATTTTAACTTTAATATTCTAACATTATATCAGGTTAAAAAAGTATGCAAAACAAATATCAACCAAATTTAAATATTCGAATTTTTTTGTTAGAAATTGTGGAACAAAATTTAAACAATTTTTTTCTCAAGATCAGGAAGTGAAACAATTTTTTAATGATTTAAATATTTAATAACTATGTTAGTTTTTGTTAAGTCATTTAAAAGATCATTACAAAAATTTAAAAATCATTAAAAAAATTGATTTAATCAAAAATGTTTCATAAAACAATAAGACTTGAATATCAAAAAAGTAATTTTAATAAATGTTCATTAATATTTACATAATTTTAAAAAATAAATAAATATTACATACATTAATTTTTGATATTTAAATAAATATTACATACAAAAATTAAGTCATCATTATAATTTCATTTATTATCTATAAATAGAAATTCTACCTAGAAAAGTTTTAAAACTTTAAATGCTGTATGTTTTCTGGATTTATATAAAATTAAAATAATAGCTCTCATTAGTTACATAATATTAGTTTTTTATTCACATTTTTCATTATACACTCATAAAAACATTCATTATGCTCTTTTCTTTCATGTCATTTTAAACCGCAATTGGTTCAATTATTTTTTAAAAAAATTATGAAGAATATTTTAAGAAAACATAGTAATGTGACCGAACAATATGCTGAATATAAGTGACAGATAACAAAAATATTAAAAATAATCTTAAAACAAACCTCGGGCAAACTGTTGCGATACCGATAATTCAGTTGGACGCAAATATATTTAAAACCGAATAAATACATAACTTATCGTCTGCGTTGTGTTTTCTCCTCACGACTTTTCGTGCGCAGTTGTCATGACAACAGATGAACGCGACGTCACATTAAGTTTCGAACTGTAGAATACCGCGGAAAACAATTTACAATGTGACATTTCAACTGACAGTTCAAAATGGCAATAGTCAGAACTTACCTAGAATAAAAGTTCGATTCCACGGTTCTCTCTCAGGTGGTTTATGCACAAAATTTTCTCACAACTTTTCTGTACCAAGCTGACCTTTAATTTGAAGCAGACAGTGGCGTCGCAGACATAACCGGCAAAATTAGGGTTACAATGCCAATTGTGATGGGAATTTTTTCGCCAAGGAAAAGTCGCCAAATGTTTCATCTTTTTCTCAGTTGACATTTTTCAGTTTACGTACTTTTTGGCATTAATTCGTGGGGTTGAGTCAGATATTGCTGCTAATTTTTTTCCTTTTTTTAAAATAGACTTTGCATCGGGGAGATTTTTTTTTATTGTTTCGTAAATGTTTTTTTATAAAGATAACCTCTCTGCTAATAAATTCCGATCATACTATTTAACAAAAATAATTTTATAACACTAAAAACAATAAGCTATTCAGTGGTAACGCATCTGTTTCATTTAAAAGTTTCCTCCTTTTAAAAAAAATTTGAATATACTTTTAGCAATAATTATCTTTATTTTAGTAACTGAATTCGATATGATATTGTTGTTATGATATTAAATGTATTTCTGTGTGCTCTTTATCGCTGATAAGTAATTAAAAGTCAATTTTAAAAATAAAATATAAATGGATCGTCTATAACACTGTTATTCTTTGAAGGTTAGACTATAAGTTCCTTAATTTTTCTTTAAAAATATGTTATTTATTTTTTAATAAGAAATTGAATACCATTGTTGTAAAATGTTATAAAAATGAAAAAAATATGGTGGTTGAATGATATAAAATTCAATTATATTAAATGGCTGATCGGGATTGTGCTGAATTTGATTATTCGTTCAAGCGTTTACCGCAATTTTATTTGTCAATAACTCGTATCGAAAAAGTTAGAGACATAATTTTAATAAATATAGATTTTAAACAATTAATTGAAAAAGTACTATAAACCTCAAATCATGACACCATGCTTAAAAAATAGAATTTAAATTAATTGGTATTCTATTTTGAAATATTCTCAAAATTCAAGCTCTGTTTGGATTGAAAATGGATGTTTTCTTCTTTCAAAATATTCAACAGAATTTTGAAAAGAAGAGGTAATTGTTCATTCTTATTAAATAACAAAAATCCATTATTCCAAACACTCAATAATTTCTACAGGATATGGAAAAGTGTTCCCAATTGGCTCTTAATTTAAATTCTGCGTCTTTTATCCATTTTTGATGTCTTTCAACAATAAATAGTTCTAATAAAAACAATTTTTTTTCTAAAATTTAAGTTTTGAAATTATTAACTCTAAATATGCTCATCTGTATGTATATGACTAATGTAAATAGTTTAGACAAAACAAAAATAGTAACAGAAAAAATGTGATAATGCTACTTTTTAATTTTTTAAAGGTTTTAATAACATAATATTTCAGAAACAATGAAATAATAATTTTATTTATTTATTGCATGTAATCTTTTGGATTTATTAGATCATTTTTTAACAAAAATTTCGAAATAAAAAGTTATTCTTGAGTTTAAAAAGTTGATTTATCCCTCAAGAAATATTTTTGTAAGTTCCTATAATTCAAAAATTTACAACATCAATGATATCAATTTCATTTTTCAGAATTTTTCTTAAGTTTTTATCGTTTTTCAAAATTTAATAAATAACTAAATAGATGCAGTGAATTTCGAAACATGGAATTTTTTTTTACTCCATTGCTGGACTACGGTGATACTCTGATCTATATTACCTTTATTTTTTGACATTTATGTTTTATTTTTTAAATATATTTGAAAACTGTCTTTATTATATTTAAATGTTTTATGTACTATTTGTAACAATATTTTTCTTGTTCATAAACAAAAATACAAAAAAATATTCGCAATGCATTGAAAAAATTCCAGAGGTTTGAAAAATATTATTCACATTTTATATCAGGAACAACTATTTATTTGTTTTATTGTTATGGAGGATATTAATAAAAATCATTTGGTTCAAATGATATTCTCGTTTTTAATAAAAAGTAGTTTAGAATATTTTTTTTTCTTATTTAGAAGACAAAAAAAGATTTTGTCTATCATCACATTTTATATAAACGTTTTTTATTACGTTAAAAATATTAAATATGCATTTAAATCCTTTAAAACATCACGTATATTAATTAGTTAGATAAAAAAAATTATTTCATTAAATAAAACTATTGAAACTTGTGGTTAAAAATTGAAATTTACATAAAAGAAAAAATGCTTTTGTTTCAATCTAATTTCAGTTTTATTTTTTAAATTTAAATTTGTATTTCGCCTACTTAACACCTTACTTGTTATAGCATTAAAAAATGAAAAAAAGACATGTACTTACTAATAGTTGTAATAATAAATCAATATCCACTTGCTTTCCTTAAGTCAAATCAGCCTTGTGCTTTGAGCTTAAGACTCTTGCTTGTAGTCTTTTACAATAATTTATGAATACAAATTGAAAGAAATCATTTCCTTAAATAAATTTAAAGGCTAAGAATAAATCGTAAGATTTTAACACCCAAGAAAAGGATTTCACCGTTTATCATGTGATAAAGATTGCTTTTTCTGAATGATAATAAAGTAACTAAGAATTTTTATCTGAAAATAGGTCAGAATGTTAACCTTCGCACATTTTTCTATTGATAAAATCATATTTACGTCAATGAATATCTTTTTAAAGACATTTAGAGAGTCTGTTTGTCTTTTAGAACTCTATACGTATCGATGATGCTACTGTGAATCATACGAATATTGCTGTCATATTATCGAAATCACTTTAATGTAATCGTTCAAAGAATATGTTTACATTAAGAAAAGTGTAAGACTTGCATTTAAGTAGTTTTATCGTTTTAAAATCTTTTGATGATAACACACGGATATTTCATTTGAATTTTTTTTTACTATCAAATTATCAAATATTTGATTTTATAACTTTAATCATTGAATTATTTAGAAATATTTTAATAATTAGATTAATATTGAAGCAATTTTTTTTAATTTTGGTATTTATTTGGAGGCTTTTTAAAAATTCAAAATTATTCAGTCAATTTTCCCTCTAAAATGCCATTCTTAGAACTACGCATCCATAGATGAAAAAATTTATTTTATTCATTCTGAATATATATTTTTCAAATAGCTTGGCCTAATAAACTTGTGCATTCATTATAAAGAATTATATTATCATCTCATTCCTCCATGCCTGTAGCCATTATTGGCACAGATCGATTGAACGGATTTGAAAACGTCTCCTAAATTAAGGATTAAGAAATACAGATATTTCTTAAAGCCCTCTCTAAAAAATGCTCATGAAAATGAAACTAAATAGAGAAACACATACTAATAACACAGAAAAATACTATAGTCTTTAAGGCTTTTCTATCAAAAATGGGAAAATATAAATCCATAATATATCAATAATAAAAAATATTAATAATATCAAATCATTTTAAGGTTAATAAAAATTAAAAAAAATAATTCAAAAATGTAACAGAAAAAAATATTTATATTAAGAAATAAAAAACAACAAAATTTGGCACGTATAAACATTCATCAAAAAAATTACATTTTTCTCTCCCATAATTTAGATTAACCAGTTTAGTTTCGCTGCAGTATCAAACAAATACCAGAGTACGATACCTAGCGAACTGATAGTATTTCAGAAAGATGCATTACTTTTATTGGATTTATTACATTTATTGGCTATATTACATTTATTTAGTTTTACCTGATAAAGGTTACAATCTGGCGAAAGAAACAGTTCAAAATGCTTTACAGGAAAGATAATTGGACGTGAAAATATCTCTCATTGAGTAGCTGGTGTTCCTTAAATGAGGGGGGCCGCGATGGCCTGGGGGTAAGGTCTCGGCTTCGGAACCGGAGGGTTTCAGGTTCGAGACTCGATTCCACCGAAGAACCGCCGTGTGAGGGAGTCTCTTGCACGTTAAATCTGTCAGGCCAAACGTCCTCCCGTTGGTGTGGTGTGGTGTGGAGAGGGGGGTGCCAGTTCAGGTGTCGTCCTCGTCATCTGATCTTGGTTCAAAATTACGAGGTCCGTCCCAAAATAGCCCTCGTGTTGCTTTAAACGGGACGTTAATATAACTAAACTAAACTAAACCTTAAATAAGGATACTTCAAAGAGTAACTAAAATATTATTTTTTTCATCCAATTTTAATGTTTTTTCTTATAACATCGAATCATTAATCTTTAAAATTATTTTCAAATTAAATTTAAATTTATTTTCACAATTATTTTAAAATTTAGAAAGGTAGCTTTTTTAGTGATAACAGCTTTCCAGTAGCTTTTACAGTGACTTGAGCAATTTTAATTGTAATGAATTAAAAAGTATTTTTCAAGTATATTTCACACTACAAGTCATTTTTTTTAACTACGGATTTATATTCAAGCTTTTTTTTTCGGAGGCAAGTTATAGGTGTTATACAATTAAGAGAAAATTTTAAAGATAAAACAATCGAATTAAGCCTAAAATATTACGATGCTGTAATGTTTAGGATTAGAAATTCGAAACTCCTTTTTATGTGATAGATTTATCTTGATTTTCTACAGTATTCCAAAGTGCAAAACGTTCTGAATTCGATGATTTTTATACTTTAAATTGTTTGTAAAAATAATAATTCATAAATAAGAAAACAATAATCTTAGCTTTCCAACATAATTGATTAAAATTAATTATTATTTCACATGGGTATTTCAAAACATACTAGCTGAGGAACTTATTTTCTCGAGCTTTTAGATGATAAAATTAATCTGTATCACATTTTAAAAAAGAAACTTTCAAATAGTCCATTCAAATTGTATTGCTCTGCTCAGAATTCAATTAAAAATTAAATACAAGAGAAAAATCTGACTGATTCCATCAGCCCAATTATGAGTGGTTTCAACAAAGAATGAGAGCATAATTTTAAATTAAAAAATTCAAATATTTTTTACAAAGAAACAAGCAACTAACTAGTTTTGCAAAAGTCATATCAGGACAATAAAATACAAATATATATTAAATTGTAGAATTTTAACAGTTTAAGTTATATCCAATTCGAGGAAATTTGTCACTTCGCTTTACAATAAGAGAATATTGTACAACATTACAAAGTAACAGTTATAAAATTAAAGCACTTTATATTTTCAATATATAAAATTAGTTTTCATGCATCTATTTTCGGATTTTAAAGTGAATTATATTTAAAATTTCCCTTTACAAAGCTGACGTTGTGAATCATTCTCTTTTATTATTTCAATTTTGAATTTCTTTGCACCAAAAAAAAATGCGATTCAACAAAATTAATCAAATAAAACACCGTCATAAATTTCGGGGTTTCGTACCATAAAAATACTTATCTTGGCCTTAGCCTGAGTTTCTCTTAGACACGTTCCTTGAAGATTTTAGACAAATGGTCGTCTCGATGATTTAGAACCTTTCACCGAAATCATAAAAACCATCAGTCATAAAATTGATTTATAAAATAAAAATTCTCCACACATGACATATGGACGTTCTATAGAATATGTTACATATTTTAGAAGTATCACAAAACTCTAAAGGAATCGATCCATGTGGCGGCAAAATCGCATGAAAAGGTAATTGCATGTATCGTTTGTTATTTAAATGCTTAATACAATGCCATGACATCAAGTTATCTTCAAAATATGAAATATTGTCCAATATTTCCAACGTTTTTCTTGGCGCATTAGATATATATTATGTGAGTTAATGGACATCAAAAATCCTTCATTACATATTTTGGAAGTATCAAAAAAAACACTAAAGATGATCCCTTTGGTGATAAAGTGATATGAAAAAGGTAACTGCATGTATCATTTGCTATTTTAATGCTTAATACAATGCTATGGCAGCATGCGATCTTCAAAATGCGAAATATTTTCTTAAAACTTTCGTAGCGTATTTGATATATATTGCGTATTCATTCATTTCATTCTCTTTTAAGCATATAAGTTACATTAGATTTGTTTTTCAATTTCATCCTATATAAAGTGATATTTATTTTAAATATTTTTTTTTCGATTCAGGATTACGTTCGTACACTCAAATACTCCCTATTTGGATAAAGCAGGTGATTATTTTCTGCTTTAACTACGTGTTTTAACTCCACATGAAGTCTGAAATAACATCATGTAATTATAAACATTTATAAATAATTATTTCATATGGGCCTATTCTATTAATTTATCTTACTTGGAAAGAAAATTGGGAATACTTCCAAATAATCTGCCCACTCGATGTTTTTTATAGCTATTAAATTATCTTACTTGTCGATAAAACAATATTTAAATTAAAAGAATGGCATAGTATCAGGTTAAATATAGCTTAGTACTAAACCACTCAAAGGGGAATTAATCATAAATTTTAATGAAAAAAAACGAAACAAATGGTATGAAGAATTATATTTTATGTTGTTTTAGTTAGTAAACTTACTTCTAAAGAAATTTTGAAATCAAATTTTTATATTGTCATATGTCTTCTTAATAATATTCAATTATATAATCTCGTCAGATTAACATTTTCAACAAAAACACAAACTTTTCTATTTCTAACTAACCGAGTAATGAAACTTCCTAATCATAATTTCATATAACTTCAAAAACCGCCAATCATTAATGGATCTTGGAATGAAAGAATCGTCATTAGTTTCTTCACTAAGGACGCTGATTGATCTAAGATACTTTAATTCAACTCTTTAAGATTTGACTGGCTTTGCCATAGAACAAGAGTTATTTTTTAATTGTAATTCTAATGTGTTAATATTATTTTTCTGAATACAACTAATAGAACTGCAGGAAATTTTAGAATAACATTATTTTAAATGTTATAAAATTATGTATTTATGTTTCATTATGATTTTTTATTTTAATTATATATATTTATATTTAATGTATTTTATTATAAAATTTATTATTATTATTTTATACATTTATATTTAATTTATTTTATTGTAAAATGTATTATTATTTTTTACTTTATATTTATTATATTTCATTATAAAAAATTATAAATTTTTAGAATGTTATAAGATTCTAGAATAATAATTCAAACAAGAAAAAATATTATTCTTTGCATCATTTGGCACATTTTTTTAATTACTTATGAATCTCTAACTGTTTAGAAGTTAGTTAAGGTCAAGAATGTAAATATTCAATGTAGTATATATATATATAGTTTCTTTGTCAAAGCATGTTCCTAATTTTGGAATTAATTTATCTGAGGACACCATTATTACTTGTACTTCCAGGGAATATGTAAAATTTTAGCAACAGAACAAGAAACACAAATCTTTCAATTATGAAAATATGTTATTACATCCTTATTTTAAAAGCATTATCATTACAAAAAACGTTTCTCTATTGACATTAAAAAGCAGGATACAAAAAAAAAATGATTGAAATGAATTGATGTAAAAAAAGGCCTTGAGCTTAACAATGAAAGAGAAAAAGAACTATTATTTAAATGAAAGGATATTTATTCTGTCTTTTGCATTTATTCCAGGAATTTTTTATTATTATTATTTTATAAAATTCCTGAAAGTTGATTTTAAGTTAATAAATTGTAGAATGTTATCATTTATTCGATACCATTAAGAAAATGTTTATCAATAAATAAATATGAAATTATTAAAATGAAATAAGTGCAGCATGACAATCTATTAATCACAGTTTTTTTAAATCAACTTAATTCCCATCTTTAATACAAAAAGCCATTTATGAAATAATAATTAAACTGACAGGTCGTTTATAAAATATGCTTTCTTTTAATATGCAACTCTTTACCTGTTGCTTCTAGTGTTACTGGTGAATTTATTTGAGACCATTAAGAAAAATCGATTGATAAATAAATAAATACGATATTACAAGATGTGTTTAAAAGAAAAGATACAAAACTACACTGTGGGTTTAAATAAAGACTTTATTCAAAATATATACCGTAGGTCTGAGCACAACGATCCCATTAATTAACGAGACGAAAGATTCCTTGTTCCCAGAATTTCTGTGTCCGCGAAGAGACCCAAATCTTCACAGCGTCCTTGAGTTCGCCGTCCGAGTTGAAGCGCTTCCTTTTTAGATGTTTTATTCAGAACCATTAACTCTGGAGCATACTGTGAGACACTATGAAGACTACGCAGGTTCATCAAGAATGAAAGACCGGCGCTACTTAAGGAGGATGTGGTTCCACTCCGTGATAATTCGCATCTTCATATCTCAAGGGTCATAAACGCGAAACTGGTCATGTTCAGGTGAGAGCAGCTCGACCATCCACCCTACAGACAAGACATGTCACCCTGCAATATTCATGTAACATAAAAAATATCTGAAAATGAAATGCTTCTTATGTTTTTTCTGGGAACTGGGTTTAGTCACAGCCATAGGACTTCTGGGAACAAACAATTCTTCTCCTTGATAATCATTCGGATCGTTGTGATAAGATCTATTTTGTATACTTTGAATAAAATTTTCATTCATACTCACAGTGTCGTTTCACTCCTTTTCATTTTAGCACCCCTACAATTAAAGTGAAAAGAATTCAGTATGATTATTTAGTATTTCTTAGAAACAAATGTTAATTCTAATTATTTAACTCAAATATAATTCAGACGATAATATTATTCACAAATAACTTATAAAATGCCATTTCACTCATAATATTTATTTTAATGTTTAACTTTTCACATAATGCTTGTTTAAATAACAGTTCCTGGATTTTCAGGTGGAATATTTTTGATGCCAAACAATCCGAGACGGATTCTTCATAATTTTTCACAAGCTCTCTATTCCAAGAATTATTTTCATTCGTTGTACTCAAATAAATTTAATGAATTACTGAAATTGTCGGTTTCATCTAATTTTTTGTGGAAAAATACTTTAAATTCAAAATATTAGAGTTGCATTTTATTCTTTTGTTGATTAAAAATTTAAGTTTTTCTTTAATTATTCAGGAAATTGAGTATTTTGTTTTCTTCGCTATTATAATTCGTATAGATTTTCTTGACATTGGAAGATATTTCCATATTATTTGCAACAACTTGATTATACACACTCTGACTGCCTTTTCCACCTCTTTAAAGAAAATCGTTCCCTATTTCTTGCAAGAAATCGCTCGATTTGGAAAAACAAAAACAGCTTCTACGTTTCTAAGCGTACAATCATCAGAGTACATTAAAATAAACATTCTAAGGCTTGTAGAGTAACCCTTGTAGTTGCAAATCCTTAAATTTATTTCATACATCATTGGCAAGTCTACTCCATATGTAAACATTATTTCCAAAAACATATGGTAAAAATTAATTAATGAAATAAAATGAAGACATTTTGCAATGGAATTTTTTTGGTGTACAGAAATTGCTTTTTAGTTGTATTTTCTTCACTAGAGATGAATTTTTCAAAATTTAATGTTCTTTCTTTTTATAACATAATGAATCATTGTTACACGTGTTTATACAAGAAATACATTCGTCAATAACTTCTATTAATGAACTTCAAACCCATATACATAAGCAGAGTGTTTTTTTTTAATTCCAACATTTTAAAATGCCATTGTTTTGTAAAGTCATCTCCTCTTGGGCAAATTAAATTCGATTTAAAGTATGTAATACAAATGAATTCCATGAAAGCAAAAACTCATGAAAAAAATCTTTTTAAAAATATATACCATTAAATGTTAAAAATTGGTTCGATCTGACTGTAAGCGAGACAGATATCATACATTCTAAGTAAGCAAGTAATGGTATTTCTAAATTCTAAATTAGAGGTTCTCAAACTATGGGTCGTCTGCCAATGTTTGACAAATCGCAGAAAAATCTTGAATCTATGTATATAGCTGCACAATTTTCAAAAATATAATATAGGCTTAAAATCTTTATCCAGAATTTTTGTAAAATTATATTTAATAAGAACTGTTTTCTTGTCGATGATTCATTTTGACTTTGTAAAATCGCTTTCGGTAGCAAAGCGTGGCGTTCGTCCCTGGAACAATTCCATGCATTGTGGATGAAATGGATCCTCAAGGATTATTTTCCTTCGTGACAATGATATCGTCAGGAGAAATAAAACGATAAAAATGAAAGAAGTTAATTAAAAAGGAAGACGTGATAATGCCTATGATTTTAATAGTATGAGCGTCAATCAATAAAAATCAATCTCTCTGTTCAGTACATTTTCTTCATAAATTAGGAAATTGTGGGATGTTTTTATTAGAGGGTAAGGGTTTTTTTTAAATTTACTGTTACTTTTTAGACTAAAATCTACACGATTAATAATTTACCAATCATTTTTATAAAATTTCAACAAGTATAAGAATATGATCTAAACTGATTCATATAATTTTTATACAAAATAATAGTGTTAACTTTCATATCGTTATATCAAGATTATATTCATATTTTTTACAAATATAACATGATACATTTATTTTCTTCCAAATGTTCACCACTATAATATGATTGAAAGGAAATCTGTGATTCCCAAAAGTATTATATATTCATCAATTTAAATGAAAAACTGTTCAAATAAATTATTTAAAATTGATATTTTAGAATGAAAATATTTTAATAATATCTTTAACCAATTCTTAAAATTTATTAAATAGTTTAAGAATATACAAAATTTTTTAGTAAAATGACGGAATAAAAAATGTTATCTCACAAAAAAAATCTTATACTTTAAAGAATTATTTTTAGAAGAATTTTAAGAATTATAATTTATATTTATTTAAAAATATCTCTATATTTTGATCAATTAGTCTTTGGTAAGATATTTAGCAGAAGTCACAACAGTTTTTAAACGCTTGGACATAAAATTCGCTGATTTTGTTGTTATTTTTATTTCTATATTAATGTTACCCATTCTACCTTCCAATTGTCTCCAAATATATATCCGATGGGTTAAATTCCGATGTCTGAAGTGACTTATCATATTTTATGGATCATTATGGAGAACTCATTTTCGATTCGATTTCCTTTTTTAAAGTATTTTGCTAAATGTTACACTGTAAAATAAAGTAAATTTACTAGATTTAGTGGTATGTCAAATTGCTTTTTCGGTTTATGATGATAGAAATCACTTTTTCAAAAAATAAGCCTTTTTCTTGTTGTTTGTTGTTTTTCTAAGATTATGAAACATCGAAAAATAATAAATAGAGCATTGAAAATGTAAATAAGCAAAGATTAAAACCAAACGGTTTTTTAAACTTTATCAAAATGCAATCATAAAATCACAGACGATAATTTTGGTTATGATTTTGTTCAAAAATGTTCAATATATGAATACTATTGTGACGCACTTTATCTCTGGTTTCTTGCCTTTTATGTTAGAAAGTAAGTAAAATAAAATCAATTTTTTTACCAATGATGTAAAAAAAATATCATGGAGACGATACAGTGTCTCACAAAAGTGATGGGACACTTGTGCTTTACAAAAGGAAAATGTTATAAAATAAATAAATAAACATGTACAAATTTTTTGTGGGTGTATTTCATACTTAAATTTTGTAACAATTATTACATAACATACATTTTGTCAAAATATTAAAATATTAATTTAATAAAAATATAATTGTTAAGAACGGAGCAAAAATTAGCTCACATAAGTGATGGGACAACATTAGATATGCAACAAAAATCGTCTGAAATAAGCAATAAAAATATTTTTAGGGGCTTTATTTTTACTCAAAAGCAATTGGCAATAATTTATAAAATCGTCTGCAATATTTCTCTCCAGATTGCTTTGGAATTTTTGTGTTTTTTAGCTCTGTGCAGCCATGAATGCTAAACGAAAAGAAACTTCGCCTGAAGTTCGAAAATTAATTATTAATTTGCATATTGAACGTGGAAAATCTATTAGAAAAACTGCTGAAACAGTTAATTTGAGTCATTCAACAGTTTTCAACATCATTAAATGATATAAAAAGAATCATATGATTCAGGATAAAGGAAGACCTGGCCGACCATCAAAGCTATCTAATGGATTAAAGCGAATTATTGTTCGAATTATTAAAAAAAAACCAAGAATGAGTGCTCCTAAAGTTTCTGCTGATTTACAAGCATTATATGGAGTAATTGCTAATCCTGAGACTATTAGAAGAGTAATTCGATCTGCTGGATATCACAGTAGAGTAGCCAGGAAAAAATTTTTCGTAAGTGAAAAGAATAGAAAACTCAATCTGGCATTCGCAAAATCCTACATAAATAAGAATTCTAATTTCTGGAATAAAGTTATATTTGCTGATGAGAGTAAATTTAATATATTTGGCTCTGGTGGTAGAATCTCTGTGTGGAGAAAACCCAGGGAATAATTTCGTTAAGAGAACTTGGTGCCAACAGTAAAACATGGTGGAGGAGGAGTTATGGTATGGGAGTGTATGTCGTCCGCTGGAGTCGGTAATCTTGTTTTTATTGACAGTATAAGGGATCAGTACAAGTATATCGACATTTTAAAGCAAAATTTGAAATCTTCAGCACGAAAATTGAACCTTCATAACGATTTTAAATTCTACCAGGATAATGATCCCAAGCACATTGCTTTGAACGTTAGACTCTGGCTGCTGTATAACTGTCCTAAAATAATAAAAACACCACCACAATCTCTTGACTTAAATCCCATAGAGAATATTTGGCAAGAATTGGAATCAAGAATTCGCAAACACACCATTTCTTCAAAACAACAATTAAAATCGGTGCTTCAAGAAGAATGGGGTAAAATCACTCCAGAAATCACAGAAAAATTAGTCAAATCCATCCCAAGAAGATTAAATCATGTTTTAAAAGTAAAAGGAAATCCAACAAAATATTAAAACCTTTTAAAAAGTAAAATTTTTGGATAAATATTTGATGGAAAAGTAAGTGTCCCATCACTTATGTGAGCCATTTTTGTGCTCCTTTCTAAATAACTGTATAATTTATTTAATTAATTTTAATATTTTGACAAAATGTATATGATGTAATAATCGTTACTAACTTTAAATATAAAAAACACGCTAAAATTTTTTGTACATGATTATTTATTTATTTTATTACATTTTCCTTTTGTAAAGCACAAGTGTCCCATCACTTTTGTGAGACACTGTATGAAAAATGCTGGCTTTCATTTTCAAATTCATTTCCAAGTTACAGCGCTTCATATTTTAAAAATATACGACTTTTTGAAGCCACTATGGTTTCTAGTAAATTTTACAAGTTTCTGAGATATATCAAGTAAATGCATATGCTTCCAATTATCAATTTAAAAATCATTTATAATTCCATCTATGTTAAAAGTATATTTCAAGGTAAAAGAGTTGCAATATTTAAATGTGTCAGTGTATATTGGATTACCCAAAATGTACACGAATACATCTATATTCTAAAAATGGAATTAAATTCCTTCCATGTTACATTTTGTTGCATCACTAGTCCTTTCTCTAAAACGTCCCGCTGATTCGAGTCAACTTTCTCTTCCAGCAATGAAAGATTTTATTATCTCTCGGAATCAAATATACGTCAGCTGGGAAGAAATCTGCGTTCACGAATTTCTACTGTTGTAGAAGTGTTACCAAACACATAAATTCCTAGAAATGCTTTCTGCGTTTCTTCTGTTGTTGTTGTTTTTCAGTTAGATACAAATAAGGAAATAATAATCATGTGTGTTTTCCCACAACTCAAATTGTCAGAATACATCTAAATAAGATTAATTGAATCTATAGGTATAAGAAAGGAAGGATTTTTTTCATCTGTGTTCCTAGAAACATATAAAGAATTTTCTATTTTTAAAATTTTTTACGAGAATCTTAACATTTGTGATGTATTTCATGATTTTATTTCCTCTTTTATTTCAGCGTATGAGAAACGTTCTGAAAGAAAGTATCGTAATCGTAAACTTGATTATAATATTTCAAACTCGTGATTCCATGAATCACTATTTCTCAAATTTCCGATTCCTAAAAACTGATTTAAGGTACTACGTCTGTCCATGAACATAATGAATGAAATTTGGCCGAAGACTTAACACAAAATGTATAGCTGTCTATCAAATTTTGAATTAAATTCATTTAGAAATCTGTCTTCCCGACTGCCAAAGCACGTGAATACTGTCGCTACTACCCAAACAGCTAAATAAGTAAAATTTAGCACACAAGTTTAGCATCTAAAACCTAGATCCTAGCCAAATTTGTAATTAAAACTTTTCATTATCAGTCGAAATTACAATGACTTAAATTAAGGAAATTTGGTATGGGATTTTGTGACTACAATTGTAGTTCTGTTTCAAATTTTGGCTTAATGGAATAAGTATCCAAAATATGTATTCTTTTTTTCTTGTATTAATCGCATCTCAGCGCTTACTTTTCAAAAAGAACCGCCAATAGCCACTCGTTCTTTCGCTCGTATTGTTTGTTAATGGCATGTAATTAACAATGCATTATTTTTTTTACTATTATATAAGGCATTCTTATATGTGATAATAAAAATTTGAGTACTTGTGGCATTCATAGCTCAAATCCATTTCCATGATTTTATACGACAAAAAAGCGTAATCTATTTATTAGAAAGTCTATGAGAAAGTTTCGAAGTATTTTCACTAATTTTGTCTAATAGTTTTAACGTCTATATTATAATACATTTTTTCTGCTTGTTTCTTTCTTTCTTTTTTTTTTTTTAGTTAATCCCCACTTCTTCAAAATTTTGCTTTAGTTGAGAAAAAAACTACTTAATTGTTAGGTACTAAATTTTATATATATATATACATATATATATACTTGCTATTTCCAAATGATTAACTATTTATCAATAAATTCTTAAACATATTAATTTATGTAGAATTTTTATGAAAACAATATTTTTATAAATGCAAACTGCTATTTTCTAACTTCTTAAATAATAAAACAGTTTCATAAGGGATTAATCTTAGATTAGGAGTCAAATCCTTTAGTGTTTCCCACTTAAGAAGGAATGAAATGATATTTCTCCACTGGGGGGTGGGAGAGAAAATACTTTTATTAAAACTGTTATTAAAAGCGAATGAAGTTTTTTAACATATTATAAAAATTAAATTAGTTAATTTCATTAGAAAAATATTACATTCCATGAAAATAACAGCTATACTGTCATAATTCTACGTTAACCTTTTAAAAACGCATCTGTAGTCAAAGAAGCATACGTAACAACAAAGCAATACTGGTAAAAGCAGGTGAATCTTTTAAAAACGCATCTTTTTTCAAAGAAGCA